>CM072514.1:9384404-9466904 GCA_036898135.1 Oncomelania hupensis | reverse complement strand
TTGCACACTTTTGAGTTATGCACCTTCTTTGTGAAGCTGTACGTTCTTTGGTATAATAAATACCCAGAAGTCTTCTGTATAGGTGGGGCCGGGTAGCTCAGTTGGTAAGAGCGCCTTGCTAGTAACCGAAAGGTCGCTGGTTCGAATCCCGGATTGGTCAACGTGTGATCATATTATTTTCCCCTTTACCAACAACTGGCCCGCTGGTGTCAGTATAAATCGGTCCAGTAGTCACCTATATGCGAAAGTGTCGTGTGACTATAATCTATAAACAACAACAACATCTGTAGCACCTCGAGGGGCCGGGTAGCTCAGTTGGTAGAGCGTCTTACTAGTAACCGAAAGGTACCTGGTTCGAATCCCGGATTGGCCAATGTGTGACCATAATTATTATTTTCCCCTTTACCAACAACTGGCCCGCTGGTGTCAGTATAAATCGGTCCAGTAGTCACCTATATGCGAAAGTGTCGTGTGACTATAATCTACAAACAACAACAACATCTGTAGCACCTCGAGGGGCAGGGTAGCTCAGTTGGTAGAGCGTCTTACTAGTAACCGAAAGGTACCTGGTTCGAATCCCGGATTGGCCAATGTGTGACCATATTATTTTCCCCTTACCATCAACTGGTTTGCTGGTGTCAGCAAATGTGACCAGTAGTCGCCTATACGCTTCGGTGTCGTGTGACTATAATCTACAGTTGTTTGTTGTAGCACCCCATCTCCGTGCTTTTGTATTCTTCGTTATAGGTCTGCTTGTGAGGCTGTCCGCCAGGTATAAGAAGATGGAGGTGACAAGGGAGCGCAGCAGCCTTACCTTGCTAACATTCACAAGGCATACAACGACAAAAGACCAAAGGTCAAGCGACAGTGAGATAAAATCAGAGACCAGCAATTACAGTCGACCAATATAAGGATCACAACGCACGTTGTTTCACGCAAACCCCGGCGCCATTTATATAAGTCATCAGCCATTTTCCATAGGGAGTTACTTCTCAACCACCTGTAGAATTAAATGCATAGCTCTTCTTCTTCTTCTTCTTCTTCTTGTTCTTCTTCTTCTTCTTCTTCTTCTTCTTTTTTTTTTTTTAAAAGTCTTTCTTCTCTTTCCATCCTCATTAACTATACAAGCATACAAGATGGCAAGTCATTGAAATGTATTTCCAGGGGGTAGCAAACATAGTTGGGGAGGAGGGTGGGGGGTGGAGCGGGGGTCAGCTTCTTATTTTGAAAAGTGTTGATTGCTGGCGGTGTTGTGACTGATGGGTTTTATCGTAAAGAAACAAAATGAAACCATTGAACCTCCTGAAAATAATACTCAACAGGTTGAAACCACAAGCTGAATAAATCATAGCTGAAGAACAAGCAGGATTCATGGCAGGGCGAAGCACCACTGAACAGATTTTCAACCTCAGAATAATCTGTGAGAAATACCTACAGCACCAACAACATCTATATCATGTGTTCATAGACTTCAAGAAGGCATTTGACCGAGTCTGGCATGCAGCTCTATGGGCAACCATGAAAGTGTACAACATCAGCCCTAAAATTATAGAAGTCATCAAAAGCCTGTATGACAAGGCTACCAGTGCAGTCCTCCATAACAGCGTCATCGGGAACTGGTTCAGAACAACAATCGGTGTGCGTCAAGGATGCCTACTCTCTCCAACACTCTTCAACATCTTCCTAGAGCGCATCATGTCAGATGCTCTTGCAGATCACGAAGGCACAGTCAGCATAGGGGGCAGAGCAATCTCCAATCTTCGTTTTGCGGATGATATTGATGGATTGGCTGGAGAGGAACAAGAACTTGAACAGCTTGTACAGAGGCTTGACACCACCTCCAGAGCTTATGGAATGGAAATAAGTGCAGAGAAGACCAAAATGATGACCAACAACACCAATGGCATCAACACGGACATCAAAGTACAAGGCCAATCCCTCAACACAGTGCACAGCTTCAAATATTTAGGAGCCATTGTGTCAGACAATGGGTCTCGACAGGAAGTCCTCTCCAGGATCGCACAAACAACTGCTGCCCTGACAAGGTTGAAGCCCATTTGGAAAGACAGAACCATCAGTCTACATTCCAAAGTAAGACTGCTGCGCTCTATGGTCATCTCCATCTTCCTATATGCTTGCGAAGCATGGACCCTCACAGCAGATCTCCAACGAAGAATACAAAGCATGGAGATGAGGTGCTACAGAAGACTTCTGTGCATTTCCTATACCCAACACATCACCAACGTTGAAGTCCGACAGACCATCACACAAGCCATTGGACAACACGATGACCTGCTCACAGTGGTGAAGAAACGGAAACTCCGATGGTATGGCCACGTCACCAGATCATCAGGCCTTGCAAAGACCATTCTGCAAGACACAGTGCAAGGAGGTAGAAGAAGGGGGAGACCGAAAAAGAGGTGGGAGGACAACATTCGAGAATGGACTGGTTTGACACTGAGCGAAGCCATGAGGGCTGCTGAGGACAGAGAAAGATGGAGTATGCTGGTTAAGCGATCATCTGTGGTGCCCCTACGACCTTCGGGTTATGGGACAGGATAGGATAGGATAGGAACTGCCTGCATGCCCAAAACTTTTTTTTTTTTTAAATCTGTCCAGCCAATTTTGAGATGTAGCGCAAAACTTTTGTTGTTGTTGTTTTGTTGTTTTTAATAGAGTTGACCTTAATGACCTTTACCTTTTGAAAAAATTCAAAGGTCAAGGCAAGGACACAAAGGCTGAGTGGTGGTTAAAGTCCCTGCATAGTAAAAATAAATGAATAAATAAATAAGTAAATAAATAAATAAATAAATAAATAAATAAATAAATAAATAAATAAACAACAAATCAAACTTGGACCATTTTTCAGATAAGGGGAAACTTGTGTTTTGAACCCACAAGTGAAGTTAAAGGTCACGGACCGACCAACCAGGGAAAAAACCCCTCGTGCATCGGATTTTCATCAGACACTCAACCGAACAGCGTATCCCAGACCATTACTTCTCCCTCTCTCTACTAGGAAGAAAGTCTTGACTAATCTCAACCACCCTGTCATGTTACCCCATGACGTTCTTTAACACGTTGTAATATGCTCTTGTCGGGGCCTGGCCTCCGCAGGATCCTGGATTTTATAACACATCCTAGCTATTCATACCTGGGTCAGCTAATATTAAATAAGTGCTCCCTGAATACTGTTTTAGTCATGACGTGCTTATGCATCAGTCCCTCACTCGCTCCTGCTAGAGCCTCAACCCTCGTAAGTAATTGTTTTGATAACATTTACCCTACATTTGTTTTGAGTTAGTTTTATTCCTTGGGGTCAACAGCCTAATAAATATAAACTTGGAAATGGTTTTATGCCTTCTTTTTCTTTTGAGTGGATGGGTTGGTGCGACCGTGGCCAGCCTCAGCGTCCCTTGCGTGGGATGTTTTTATTGTAAAGTGACTGGCTGGTGGAGCGCTTTCATTTTTACCACTAGGGTTGTTTCAGCAGATCTTTTATGCGGATCAGGTGTTGTCCGGTCCTGATTTGGCTCGGAAGAGTCCGCTGGACCTAAAGCAATAATCATGTAATGTAATGTAACCTATCTTCTTCCAGTTCCAGCTTGGTTAGTCTTCATCCTCTGCCTTGTAGCAGCACACTAGAGGAAACTTTGTCAGGCAAACTGTCTTGACAGTTTCAGAGGCGGTCAAGATAGTCTGGTGGTGGCACATGAGCAACGTTTTCTGTGTCTCACCATCCCCGTGACCACTGAAGACGCTCTGAGAGTAGAAACAGTGGTCTGGTAGGGATGGCTAACAAATACTATTGAGGCATATTTCCAAAACCATAGTGGCACACTAGTAAGAGAATGGCACTGTGAAAGTTATGGTGTTTCAGTGGTGGTGTGCTGCTGCACAATTACTTCATCTTTACACTACAGTTCCTCTGTCCTCCTATCCTATCATATCCTATCCTATCCTTCTAACCCGTAAATCGAACGTCGTTGGGGCACCACAGATGATCGTTTAACCAGCGTACTCCATCTTTCTCTGTCCTCAGCAACCCTCATGGCTTCGCTCAGTCTCAAGCCAATCCATTCTCGAATGTTGTCCTTCCACCTCTTTTCTGTCTTTCTCTTCTTCTGCCTCCTTGCACCGTGCCTTGCAGGATGGTCTTTGCCTTCCCTCTGGTGACGGGGCAATACATACTGTAAGCCTCCCAGCACCGTAGTTACGGCGTGAGAGATCGGCCGCGCTAACTGCCCAGCGTTGTTCTTGTCAGGAATGGCCTCGACAATCAACGCGCTCGATCTACTCAATGAGAAGGACTTACGAAGTTTGATAGATTTGATAGAAGAATGAAAGAAGAGACGAGAAAAGCTAACAAACTCAACAGATAACACTTAGAAAATGCGACAGAGTTCACACAGATTCATCCTCGCAACCTCAGGAAACATTTTGTACAGTTTCTTTGTAGTTATTATTTTTCAATTCTTATTTTTACAATAAAATTGTGCAATTGTCCATGCGCATCATGAAAATCGTAAGAAGAAGGAACATCACAACAGGGCACAACATATATGTTTTACTGGTTCACAAGCCCCAAAAACGTAGCACAAAGTGAAAGTAACACGATAGAGAAAGAAAGACTAGAAATAAAGACAGAACAAAATCCCTACATTTCCTATCGTTATTCGTGTGATGCGTGTTTAGTTTTGTTTCCTATTCATCTTATCAAACTTATAAGCAGCTTGCATGAAGGTGCCTAATAAGTTTGATAAGGACCCTACGACGTGCAGTGGCGTAACCAAACAACACGCATAGAACTACTCCGATATTACCGTGGTGTGACCAAACATGTAATATCGGATGACGCGCAACCCTAGTGGTTATAGACAGGACACAGCATATATATCAGCGTGTCACCTATGGAAAACTAAACGTGTCTCAAGAATCAAGAGAAAATCATAAGCCTAGCAATCCTAAGAAAAAGAAGAAATCATTTCTCTACTTTTATAAGTTTTCTTCCAGCCAAAAACAGTGACAACCGCGATTGGCAACCATTGCAAAAATCTATCATCGCCGGGGAAACTGAGCAAAACAACTACGATTACCTGGGAGACGTGGACAAAAAGTTTCTTACAAGATTCCGTTACCTAGCTCTGCAATGACGACAATCGTAGTGCCGTAGCAACGTAACCATTACCGTGACAACACAGACAAAAAGACTTCTCGCGATGATGGCAAGCACAGAAATAACATTTCCTAAATTATTATTTCACCATCGCGGATTTAAACACTTTTAAGAACTTTTCCTACTTCCAAAATTGCAAGAAAATAAAATAATTTACACAAATTCAGATCTCGTCTTCATATTGAAGAACGCGCATCTCTAAAAAGAATCGCATGACGTCATTTACCATGTCTACGTCTTAGTAGCTTGTATATGCAACGTCATAGCAGAAACTCTGTCTCGGTTGCATGCACATTCTACAACGAAGACTAGGCTTATTTCCGTCGATCTTCTGTTGTTGGCTGGTTACAATCAAGGTAATTCTTTAGTATACTAACAGACAAGTAAAATAGTTAAAGAATGAACTAGATAACTTCAACAACAACATGCAAATCTAATTATTATCGATCTGCTTGAACTTGTTACAAATCACAAGTTATTTTCATTTCAGATCGATAACCTATTCAGCAACGCATATTATAAGTTCCACTCAAATCCCATAATTTAGAATTTGTTTGGAATAAAATTACACATGCAATAACACATTGATCTATATTTGCTTCATGCTTCGCATATCAAGTCTTTCTTGCAATATTCAGTTTCTGCATATAATTTACAATAGAAGAATGGCATCTTCTACACAGGTTAATCAGTTTTCCGAATATCACTGTCATCACATAGTTTCATCAGGAGATAGATAGCGCATCAGTTTATCACACATGTCTTAAGAAGTTACTTCACAGTAAGCCTGTAGCTTACACATTCCCCTTTGGACTTCGAAAACAATGCTCCCGCATTGTATAAATATTGTCTGAATAATGTCAACATAATTCAAAACAATTTCCATGAAGAGTTTAGTTCACATAGTCACCTTCACACTTCATATTTGTAGCCATGGCAGTCGTTGATCCATAGTCATTTCGGAAACAGGTATTTCACAGTTTCTTTATCTGTACTTTAAATGTGGCGTGTTTTTTTTCTACATGTGGTGCATATGTATTTTATTTGTTTGGGTGTTTGTGTTAGACATGTTAGAGCAAGGTTGGTCCACTGTCCGCTGCTTGTTGTCTTGCCAGCTGTTCTCCATTCCATTCTTCACAGCTGCAAGTTGTTGAACTTGTTTTCTGCAACATCCTCAATTCCTTTCAGATATCTTTGGGTCCAGAGGTCCGTAAGTTGTTCTTCCAAAGCATGTGACATGTATATTGGATTTTATTACCAATATATTCTCACAATGCTTGTTATGCTCCGTATGGTGACCATTGTGCACTGCATACTGGATTTTATGACCAGCATACAGCCACAATCTTTGATTATGTTCTCTGCTTACATCAATCTGCTTTCCGTTATCTTTGCTTGAGTTCTTGCTTGCTTGTTCTGGAGTTCTGCTGCCCTTGAGTTGCACTTGAGTCATCCTTGCAAAAGCATGTGAAATGTATACTGGATTTTATGACCAGCATACTCTCACAATGCTTGTTCTGCTCTGCATGCATGATGAATAGTGTGCACTGCATACTGGATTTTATGACCAGCATGCAGCCACGACGGTTGATTGCTTGCTTAATCTTTTATCTGTACTGCAGCGATGACATGCTGTATATCTCCTCGTCTTGTCAAGTACATGCACTGCATACTGGATTTTATGACCAGCATCCAGCTACAGTACTTGTCCTGCTCTGCATGATGAATAGTGTGCACTGCATACTGGATTTTATGACCAGCATGCAGCCACGACGGTTGATTGCTTGCTTAATCTTTTATCTGTACTGCAGCGATGACATGCTGTATCTCTCCTCATCTTGTCAAGTACATGCACCGCATACTGGATTTTATGACCAGCATACAGCTACAGTACTTGTCCTGCTCTGCATGATGAATAGTGTGCACTGCATACTGGATTTTATGACCAGCATGCAGCCACAACTCGGAAGTGAAGTGGATACCCTTGTTCCTTCGAGAAAACTCCATGGGCGCTGTCACAGATGAGCTCCACTGCAGATGCAAGACCAGCGCTCTAATATGACCTAAAATACGATGTTTTGTTTGTTGTATGCAATGTAAGTGTAAAATCGTTAATCTCAATGTTCCTCTGCAGAATTGTTCATCACGGTTTAACAACATTTCACATACGAACGTACCATTCAGTAGAACTGTTCATCACAATCACTGTTAACACATAACGTCATCAATGTTCTCTGCAACCATATTTCTCATTATTACTGTTAACGCATAAAGTCATCAGTATTCTCTGCAACCATATTTCTCATTAGTTATCTTTAACTTTCCATAAACAAATTAACGTACTAATATCATAATATGCGTTGCTTTCTTTATCGTTCACAGCAAGTTTAATACGGCAATTTTGAATTTTTTTTTCTCCAAACTTTCAAAGTTACACAGTCACATGACACCAACATACAACACAACTACATTGCTCTCTTTCTCTTTTACAACACATTTTCATTCTTCCTTCGAGGCCTCCATCTTCTCCATCTCCCTCAGCCTCTCCACACCCTTTTCGAGCTCAGCCTTCAACACTTTAATATATTGTACCCTCTCTAAAGGGTGAGTAGGCCTTGACCTTTAGATGTTTCCTTAATTTGTCTGCTCTTTCAAATTCTTCTTTGCATATCTTGCACTTCATGTTTACTGTAACACAATATTAATACCATCTTTAAAGTGACTTTCGTTATAAATGATAAATAAAATAATTATAAACTTTTCCCTACACTCTAGCCCTCTGGCTTCCTTCTAAGGCAGAAAAGAGTTTTACAACTATGACTGAGCTTAACAGCTGTACGCGCCAAACTTAAAACCCCAAGCTTCCCGTGTAGGTAGGCAACACTCATCTACTCGGCTACACGTAAGTCAGGCTATTTAGCACAATCAATAGCAAGAAAAATATATGCACCCATTTTCTTTATACCGCTGAAGATTGTGCTAAATTTGTGAGGTCTGCAAAACACCTCGAACTAAAGACTGGATATTAATATCAATATTAGTTCATCCTATACTAATATTATATTAATCAACCGAACTAAAATTGAAAATTATATCTCATCATATTCCACATTCTCATGAACTAAAATCACAACCATAAAGAAACTAAAGATCATTTAAAACTAGTATAGTCACTTTCCTTAAACTATGTTACAGTGTGCCTCGCAAAATTATGCATTTTTCAATATGCCTCGAATTTATGCATTTTACAGTATGCTTCGAAATTATGTATCATCTTTATTTATTTAGTGGGTTTTTTTCACATTTATTTAGCTTTCATTCATACTACTTTCATACTGTTTTCTGCATCTACATTCTTTTATTTTTTATTTACAGGAAATGTTGAACCCACTTAGGAACATTCCGTCCCTGATATGGCATTATTTTATCCACATGGTGAACTTTTGGGCTTGCTTTAGACGTCTTTTTGACCAGATATGTGAGGTCATCAATTTTCCTAGTGATTAAGAATGGACCTTGCCATTTTGACACTAGTTTTTGACAAATACCACGTTTCCTCTTTGGATCATACAACCACACAAGTTGTCCAGGAATAAACTTCCTTTTCTTTGCATACAAATCATAATGTTTCTTTTGATATGTAGCTGACTTCTTTAAACATTTCCGAGCATGTTCGTGTGCGCTTTGTAACTTTTCTTTCAGATTTCTCACATATTCCATGGGAGAATCTTCAACTTTTTCTTCAGTTGGGATGTGTACAAATGCTTCAAGTGGAAGTGTAATTTCTCGACCTAGAGTCATCAAGTTAGGTGAAACCTGCGTGCTGCTGTTGGGTGAGGATCTATAGGCCATCAATACTTGGGGCAAGTAATTATCCCACAAGTTTTGTTTTTGAGCACAGTACATTGACAACATCATCGTGAGGGTTCTATTAAACCGCTCTACACAACCATTAGCTTGGGGGTGATAGGAGCTAGTTCGAACTTTGTCAATATGCAACAGTTCACAAATTTCCTTGAAAAGTTTACTTTCAAAGTTGCTTCCTTGATCCGTCAAAAGTTGCAAAGGGGTGCCAAAGCGACATATAAACTCATTCACTAATACAGTAGCTATAGTGGCTGCTTCTTGGTCTGGCAAAGCATAAGCCTCTGTCCATTTCGTAAAAAGATCAACCACTACAAGGACATACTTATTTCCTTGTTTTGTTGTAGGAAGAGGTCCTAGAATATCTATGGCTACTCGTTCCATAGGCTCTCCAACTTTTACTTGACCCAAAGGCGCATGCTGTTTAGTTTTGGTCATTTTCCTAGCTGCACATTTGTCACATGAGCTTATGTACATTTCAATGCTGTCCTTCATATTTGGCCAATAGAATTTCATTTTGATTTTCTTCAAGACCTTCTCAGCGCATAAGTGTGCGGCTGTAGGGACATCATGGTAATACGTCATCACTTGATGACGTAGAGAATGCGGAACAACAACCTGATATTGCTTCTTTTCGTCATCAGGATCATCTACACGACACCTGTATAGCACTCCCTCAAATGTTACAAGGCGATCCCATGCTGCCCAAAGGATTTTCATCTCAGCCTTATTTTCAGAGATGTCAGCCCAAGTCGGTCGCACTGACAGTTGCTCTAAGGCTAAGAGTATTGGCCCTATATTAGAATCATCTAATTGTGCTTTTCGTAACTCACTGTTATCCCACCCTTCCAAAGTCAGCTGTGGTGCTGTCACAGACAGTTTGGATTTCTCTGCTTTGTGTGTAGTTGACTGTTCTGTCAAGGTTGGGAATTCTGCAGTGGAAGTGCTTGGTTCCTGTGAATTTTCTGCCACCTGGTTATATGCATTTAGACGTCTGGAAAGGGCATCTGCATTTCTATGCTGAACGCCTGATCGGTGAGTTACAGTTAGATTATAGGTATTCAATTCTTGTAACCACCTAGCAGTCTGACCAGTAGGATTTTTGAGATTTTGTAAATAGCTCACCGCAGCATTATCAGTGCGCAACAATACCTGCTGACCATACAGGTAAGAATGAAACCTTTTCAGAGCAGCGATAACTGCAAATAATTCTTTCCTACATACATCGTAGTTAGTTTCAGCTTTATTGAGAGATCTGCTGAAATAAGCTATCACCTTTTCTCTTCCTTCTTGTACTTGTGACAAAACGGCGCCTACAGCTTCGTTGCTTGCGTCAGTGTCTAAGATGAAAGGTAAGTCAAACTGCGGATAGCCTAAAATTGGAGCTGACGTCAGTTCTTTCTTTAAGGTGACAAAGGCTTGTTCACATTCGTCAGACCATTGAAATTTTGTCTCTTTTCCTATCAGCTTGGAAAGTGGCTTTGCGATCTCTGCAAAGTTCCGCACAAATTTCCGGTAATAAGAACACAGCCCTAAGAAACTTCTGACTTCTTTGGTTGTTTTGGGTGTAGGCCAGTCTTTTACCGCAGACACCTTGCTAGGATCAGTTTTAACCCCTTCACCTGAAACTACATGGCCTAGAAACTTGATTTCAGGTTGGAAAAGTAAGCACTTAGAAGGTTTAAGTTTCAGATTGGCTTCTTCAAATCTTTGCCAAACGTTTTCTAACCTCTCTAAGCCTTCATCAAAGGTGTTTGATGGAACAATGGTATCGTCCATGAACAAAACGCATTCTTGCCACTGCAGCCCACGTAAAACATCTTCCATCAATCTTTGAAAACAAGCTGGAGCATTGGTCAACCCAAAACTAAGAATAGTGAACTGAAACAATCCCATGCCTGTGATGAAAGCAGTTTTCTGTTTGTCCTCTTCTGACGCTAAGGGTACTTGCCAAAATCCACTTTGCAAGTCCATTGTACTGAACCAATTAGACCCTGACAATGCATCTAAACAGTCATCTATATGAGGTAGCGGATAGGCATCTTTGACTGTTACCTCATTGAGTTTTCTGTAGTCTACACAAAATCTGATGCTGCCATCCTTTTTGGTGATCAATACCACAGGAGAGGCCCAAGCGCTATTTGATGGTTCAATAATATTGCGTTCAAGCATCTGTTCAATTTCTTTTTTTTCCACTTCCCTTTTTCCAAACGGTAACCGTCTAGCTCTTTGTCTAATAGGCTCAGTGTCCTTTGTTTTTATTTTGAATTGAACTTTGTGTGTACGGCCCATGTCAGCGGAATTTTTAGCAAAAATATGTTGATATTTTATTAACAATGCTTTAAGTTTCTTTGCCTGTTCTTCTGTTAAATGGATTTTGCTTCTCTCAAAGAGATCTTCCATGTGTTCAGGTAATTTTTGTTGACCTTCTGACATGAGTCTGGTATGGTTAACTTCAGCCTCCTTGGTAATCTGAGTCTCTTCAACAATTTCTTCAACTTCATATGCGGAGTGACCTTGACCCAAATATGTGTTTGGATAAAGCTGAACTTCTTCTTCTGACAAGTTCACAACAGTTGCCATAGTGTTACTCTTGTTTGCTGTGATCATAGGTGCAAGAAATAAGTTCTTTTTCTGAACCACCTCTTCTGCCGGTTCGATCAGCATGTTTTCTGTTAAATACTTGCTTCCACTCACTTTAACAGGAACATGCATAACTGATCTTGGAGGAATAACTTGGAACTGGTTGCAAGTTACCCTACACACCATTTCTGCTTTTCCACCCAGAAATAAAGGAATTTCATGATTTTGTTTGGTCAGCATTCGCATTCTGCCAAGATCTATGACCCCGATATGTTTCATAATGAAATCTTGACCCAAGATAGCGTCCAAACTCATATCGCAAACAATTGCAGTCATTTCAAACGAATTTTGTCCCAACTGAATTTTAAGACTGATCAATCCATGACACTGTATTTGACTACCGTTTGCACCATGCAAGAAAATTGCGGTTTCCTTCAATTCTGGCCTATCCTATTGTGGAATATTTTGGTAGACTTCATAACTGATAAGGGTGGCAGCAGATCCGCTATCAAGCAAAAAATCTATGACTATATCATTAAGTTGTCCTTCTACAAACAAACTTTTGTCATTCTCATCTTTTGCTGCTCTGACTGGAAATTTGATAGCAGATTTTGAACTCTCTCTTTTTATTTCTATAGGCTTCTCAACTTTCTCCTCTGTTGTTTGAACTTCAGCATGCATTTTCTCTTTGAAGGATTTCATTTCTGTTTTTACTTCATGTCTATCAGTTGCGTCAACAGGTACACTTATTCTAATAGGCCCTCTAGAATCTGTTGTCTTCGTCCACGGGCCTGTTGTGAAGACAGTTTCTAGTTTTCCTGGTAGGTTGAGTTTACCCTTCTAGCCTGCAGATCTTTCTCTATGTTTTTCACTTTATGCTTAATTGGGCAGTTTCTGAACATGTGTTCATTTGATTCGCAGAGATAACACTTGCGATTTCCTGAACTTTGCCAATGGTTACCTGATCTTTGCCAATTGTTACCCTGTGGCATATTTTGCATGTTCTCCCTTTTGTATTCATGTGGAACTGATCGTGAATCACCATGAGCAGCCTGGGTCATTAAACCATCGGGTCTGCGTTCTTGCGAATGCATGTGTTGAACATTGGTTTGATATACATTTCGGTTGCTTTGCATTTGCTTTGCTGCCAGATAATCCACTCGTTCTAAGATGGTGGTCAACAATGTCTGATTATCATTTTCAGTCAATGTCGTTCGAACTGGTCTTTTATTTTCTGTCCGTCCAGTCACAATTTCATATGTTTCTACGACATGAACAGCTTCACTAACTGTAGCACATCCTTTATCCATGCATTTCCATTTTAGTTCGGGTTCTAATGCATCATAAAATTGCTCCAGGGCAATTTCTTGAATGGCTCTGTCACCCATAGTACAGAAAGCTCGCCTTGCCAGAAACAAAAGCTCGTCACCAAATTTTGAAATGGTTTCACCTGATTTCCGAGTTCTTTGTTTGAACTGGGCTTTCCAATAGTGCACATGTTTAGCTTGGACACCAAAACGGCTTCGTAAGCTCTCTACAAGCTTGTTAAAATTATTCTTTATTTCCAGTGACAGACCACTGAAATATTTCCTTGCTTGACCTTTCAGTAGCGCTGATAACATAATGACCTTTTCAAAGTCAGTCCATTGACCTAACAGCGCACATGACTGAAAATATTCTTCCCAATCATCCCAATCCTCCGACCCATCATATGGATCTGGCTTCAGCTTTGGACCTGCCCTACCTATCCTGGGTGGTTGCATGAAATCCAAAGCAGGTGTGTCCTGGTAGTTATGATTTCGATCGTGTGCTGAATAGTTACTATTGAATGTTGGGTCAAAATCATTTCTATTCATTCTATCAAACGACCTTTGATTTCTTCTTTCCACCCTATCAAAAGGTGAAACAGGATTTTCAACTTCAACAAAATCGTCATAGACCCGTCTAAACAAAACATCTACATCTTCATCATCATCAGAAAAAATAATCCATTTTTCTTATTCTTTTTTATTTCTTTATTACGTTTTTATAATTGAAACTATTTTTTTTTACATCCTCATGTATATATATATTTCCTTGTGTATATAGGTCAATAAAATATACCTTTCATGAAAAACAATTATATAAAAATAAAAATATTAGTGTATATAGATTGTTCCCTGGCGTTTCAATTTATTCATTCCATTATTTATCCATATTTTGCATCTACCTCTTTATATCAGAAAATTTAGACGAAATTATTTTGCTTTCTATGGTACTAAGGGAAATCATTCAAACACACATTTTCGCATCCCACTTCTGACACCAAAAACTTGTAAGCCTCCCAGCACCGTAGTTACGGCGTGAGAGATCGGCCGCGCTAACTGCCCAGCGTTGTTCTTGTCAGGAATGGCCTCGACAATCAACGCGCTCGATCTACTCAATGAGAAGGACTTACGAAGTTTGATAGATTTGATAGAAGAATGAAAGAAGAGACGAGAAAAGCTAACAAACTCAACAGATAACACTTAGAAAATGCGACAGAGTTCACACAGATTCATCCTCGCAACCTCAGGAAACATTTTGTACAGTTTCTTTGTAGTTATTATTTTTCAATTCTTATTTTTACAATAAAATTGTGCAATTGTCCATGCGCATCATGAAAATCGTAAGAAGAAGGAACATCACAACAGGGCACAACATATATGTTTTACTGGTTCACAAGCCCCAAAAACGTAGCACAAAGTGAAAGTAACACGATAGAGAAAGAAAGACTAGAAATAAAGACAGAACAAAATCCCTACATTTCCTATCGTTATTCGTGTGATGCGTGTTTAGTTTTGTTTCCTATTCATCTTATCAAACTTATAAGCAGCTTGCATGAAGGTGCCTAATAAGTTTGATAAGGACCCTACGACGTGCAGTGGCGTAACCAAACAACACGCATAGAACTACTCCGATATTACCGTGGTGTGACCAAACATGTAATATCGGATGACGCGCAACCCTAGTGGTTATAGACAGGACACAGCATATATATCAGCGTGTCACCTATGGAAAACTAAACGTGTCTCAAGAATCAAGAGAAAATCATAAGCCTAGCAATCCTAAGAAAAAGAAGAAATCATTTCTCTACTTTTATAAGTTTTCTTCCAGCCAAAAACAGTGACAACCGCGATTGGCAACCATTGCAAAAATCTATCATCGCCGGGGAAACTGAGCAAAACAACTACGATTACCTGGGAGACGTGGACAAAAAGTTTCTTACAAGATTCCGTTACCTAGCTCTGCAATGACGACAATCGTAGTGCCGTAGCAACGTAACCATTACCGTGACAACACAGACAAAAAGACTTCTCGCGATGATGGCAAGCACAGAAATAACATTTCCTAAATTATTATTTCACCATCGCGGATTTAAACACTTTTAAGAACTTTTCCTACTTCCAAAATTGCAAGAAAATAAAATAATTTACACAAATTCAGATCTCGTCTTCATATTGAAGAACGCGCATCTCTAAAAAGAATCGCATGACGTCATTTACCATGTCTACGTCTTAGTAGCTTGTATATGCAACGTCATAGCAGAAACTCTGTCTCGGTTGCATGCACATTCTACAACGAAGACTAGGCTTATTTCCGTCGATCTTCTGTTGTTGGCTGGTTACAATCAAGGTAATTCTTTAGTATACTAACAGACAAGTAAAATAGTTAAAGAATGAACTAGATAACTTCAACAACAACATGCAAATCTAATTATTATCGATCTGCTTGAACTTGTTACAAATCACAAGTTATTTTCATTTCAGATCGATAACCTATTCAGCAACGCATATTATAAGTTCCACTCAAATCCCATAATTTAGAATTTGTTTGGAATAAAATTACACATGCAATAACACATTGATCTATATTTGCTTCATGCTTCGCATATCAAGTCTTTCTTGCAATATTCAGTTTCTGCATATAATTTACAATAGAAGAATGGCATCTTCTACACAGGTTAATCAGTTTTCCGAATATCACTGTCATCACATAGTTTCATCAGGAGATAGATAGCGCATCAGTTTATCACACATGTCTTAAGAAGTTACTTCACAGTAAGCCTGTAGCTTACAATACCATAGGAGTTTCCGTTTCTTCACCACTGTAGCTGTGAGCGTGTCATCGTGTTGTCCAATGGCTCGTGTGAAGATCTAACGGACTTCGTCGTTGGTGATGTGCTGGGTATAGGAAACAGGGGCGGACGTGGGGGGGGGGTTTCCGGGGTTTCCGGAACCCCCCCCCCCCCACCCAGCCCCCCCCCCCCAAAAAAAAGGAAAAAAAGAAGAAGGAGAGAGAGAAAAAGAGAGAGCGAGAGAGAAAAACACAACTTTAATATATATATAAAATTATAAAAATTAAAATTTAAAAAAAACAAAAAACATTAAATATATATATATATATATATATATATATATATATATATATATATATATATATATATATATATATATATATATATATATATATATTTTAAAATTTTTATTTTTTTTATTTTTTTTATTTTTTGGGGTACGAGTATTTGACCTTTCCCACAATATGCAAGCCCTCGCAATCTTCTCCCTAAAAAACTTCAATCATTGCAATCATTCTAAACAATCTCCAGATGAACACCGTCTTTCGTGCTCCACAAAGAGCAAAGCTGATATTTTACGTCTTCGGCGACATTCTATTTATTTATTTATTTATTTATTTATTTTATTTTTATTATTATTTATTTTTATTTTTATAAGAGTGGGTGGGGGGAGGGGGCGCCACGAGCGGAAGAAATGAAAAGAAAGAAAACGATATTCTTAATGGATAATATAATGGATTACGACAGGAGTGCCCAATATGTGGATCGCGTAGCAGTAAAAAAAAATTGACGTCAGCCTATTATATGACTATATACATATGTTTTGCATTTTGGTGGTAGGTAGATCATTTTGGCTTGGTCATTTTAAAAGTACCTCGCATGCTGAAAAAGTCATAGTGTGGGTAACCCTGGCTTACGTTGACGTTTTAGCAAAAAGACAAATAGTGAAAGTTCCGTCCCTTTGCTTGCTTATTCCGACTCGCGCCAGCGCTTCAAACTGCCGCGAACGCCGTCTTTGAAGCCCTCCGATTCGAAAGGTGTGGCAAAGCTCAGTACATATTTTGGGAGCAAAGGAGGTAATTATTATTTTGATAATTTAATCTTACTAGTAAATAACATATCCTATCCTATCATATCCTATTCCATAACTCGGAGGTCGTAGGGGCACCACAGATGGTCATTTAACCAACGTACTCCATCTTTCCCTGTCCTCAGCAACCCTGATTGTTTCGCTCAGTGTCAAGCCAGTCCAGTCTCGAATGTTGTCATCCCACCTCTTTTTCGGTCTCCCTCTTCTTCTACCCCCTTGCACTGTGCCTTGCAGGATGGTCTTTGCAAGACCTGATGATCTGGTGACGTGGCCATACCATCGGAGTTTCCGTTTTTTTACCACTGTGAGCAGGTCATCGTGTTGTCCAATGGCTTGTCTGTCGGACTTCGTTTGTTGGTAATGTTCTGGGTATAGAAAATGCCCAGAAGTCTTCTGAAGCACCTCATCTCCATGCTTTGTATTCTTCGTTGGAGATCTGCTGTGAGGGTCCATGTTTCGCAAGCATATAGGAAGATGGAGATGACAAGGGAGCGCAGCAGCCTTACCTTGTAATGTAGACTGATGGTCCTGTCTTTCCAAATTGGCTTCAACCTCGCCAGGGCAGCAGTTGTTTGTGCGATCCTGGAGAGGACTTCCTGTAGGGACCCATTGTCTGATACAATGGCTCCTAAATATTTGAAGCTATGCACTGTGTTGAGGGATTGGCCTTGGACTTTGATGTCCGTGTTGGTGCCATGGGTGTTGTTGGTCATCATTTTGGTCTTCTCTGCACTTATTTCCATTCAATAGGCTCTGGAGGTGGTGTCAAGCCGTTCAAGTTCTTGTTCCGCAAAACGAAGGTTGGAGATTGCTCTTCCCCCTATGCTGACTGTGTCTTCGTGGTCTGCAAGGGCATCTGACATGATGCGCTCTAGGAAGATGGTGAAGAGTGTTGGACAGAATAGGCATCCCTGACGCACACCGATTGTTGTTCTGAATCAGTTTCCGATGGCGCTGTTGTGGAGGACTGCACTGGCAGCCTTGTCATACAGGCTTTTGATGACTTAAAATTTTAGGGCTGATGTTGTACACTCTCATGGTTGCCCACAGAGCTGCATGCCAGACTCGGTCAAACGCCTTTTTGATGTCTACGAACACATGATATAGATGTTGGTGCTGTAGATATTTCTCACAGATTATTCTGAGGTTGGAAATCTGTTCAGTGGTACTTCGCGCTGCCCTAAATTCTGCTTGCTCTTCGGCTATGATTTGTTCAGCTTGGGGTTTCAACCTGTTGAGTATTATATTTCAAGAGGACCTTGCTGGGATGGCTGATTTTAGCTGATGGTGCGGTAATTTTCACATTCCTGAAGGTTACCTTTTTTGGGAAGATGACAAGCGACTGGGTCCATGGTGTAGGCCACTCCCCACTCTGCCACATCTTGTTACACATAATGGTGAGTGCGTTGATCATCGCTTCTCCTCCTGCTTGAAGCAGTTCCGCGGGTATGTTGTCCACTCCCGCTGACTTCCCCTTCTTCAGCGATTGCACTGCTGCCTCAACTTCTTCTCGGAGAACTGGGATGATTTCTTCTTCTTCTCTGTTCTATGGACATGCTAGAACGTTTGGTTTGTGGTTGTAAAGGTCAGAGCAGTACTCTATCCATCTGTCCAAGACTTCTTGTTCTTCTGTAAGGCATAAGCCATTTGCTTTGGATCGTGGAGACCTTGGGCTGTTTAACACTTGTCAGCTGCTTCACAGTCTGGTAGGCCTTCTTGATGTTGTTCTTATTCAGACTGTTATCTATTTCCTGGCATTGAGCTTCTGTCCAGTTCTCCTTTGCTGTGCGCATGTCTTTTCGGATGTCATTGTTGATTTTTCGGTAGGCATCAGCTCCCTGTCAGGTGTTCCTTTTCTTTGTCACCTCTCTTCGTTTATCACACAGGTCCAAAAATTCAGGTGTGATCCACAGCTTCTTCTTTGACCGGTGCTTTCCAAGGATCTCCGTGGCGGCATCTGTCACAGCTAAGTTCAAGGTGGTGGTCATGGTGTTGACATCTACTTCACCAGCTCTTAAAATGAGCAGTGGTGCAAATTTCCCTCCAATTGTGGCCTGAAATATTTCTGTTACCTCCGGTTCTTGGAGTTTGTCCAGGTCGAACTTCAGTCTAGTGCACTTTGCTGTGTTTACTCCCTTCAAGTGAAGCCGGAAAGACATCACAAGATTGTGGTCACTTCCTATGTCTGCTCCTGGAAAAGTGCGTGTCCTGCCAATGTTGATGCTTGATCTGAAGCGTTTCTTGACCATCGTTAACCTTTACCGAGTAAGTCCCTTTAATAGAATTTTGGAAACCCTCCCCCAAAAACTAACTGATCCGCCCCTGAGGAAATGCCCAGAAGTCTTTTGTAGCATCTCATCTCCATGCTTTGTATTCTTCGTTATAGGTTTGCTGTGAGGCATGTTTGGCCAGCATATAGGAAGATGATCTGTCCTAAGCCTTATTAATGGTTGCGATCACCAGTTATTGTCTTCTCTCAAATACTCAGCAAATACTCAGCATTTGTCAAGAAATAGGATTGTTCTAATAATAACTTATAATACCTTTACCAGCTCAAAGAGTGATCGAACCCAAGTGGCCGAAGATACACACTTGCTGCAGGATTGCACACTGTATAGCGCAACAGACCACTCCGTCCGGGAATGGGGGCGGGACTTAGTAGATGTTGGGTGTATATGTGCAACTGGCACTCGCAGTTTAGGACATGAGCGTCAGGATGAGAGTATAAACCGAGGTCTAGTCTGTGTCGCATACATTCCATCATAACGGACTTTAAAGATCCTGACGCTCATGTCCTAGACGGGTGAGTGCCGGTGACAAGAAAACACCCAGCATGCACCTAGGTCCTTCTCCCCCATCCCTGGCTGCCCAGGATTGTGCTCAGTTGTCCGGGCGTCAGACCATGCGCCCAAAGGCTGCGGGTGGGCGTCTCGGGCGGCTTGAGTTAGATCCTGTATCGGCCAGCGCCTTGAGCAGCTCTTGAGCTGGAAAAGCGCTATATAAGAACGATTAAATAAATAAATAAATAAATAAAATGTGTCCGTGCTTATTTTATACTTTCTTCCGATTTTTGATTATTGTGTAATCCGATGTCCGATTGTTAATATGTTTTCGGACGGTTAATGAAACTGTCCGCAATCAGATAAGGAACATAATTTTAATTCAACACTCGTCCCCATTTCAACCCTGTCGAAAGTCTTTCAACTCCCAAACCGCTGAAATGTGTGCAGAGGGCATTAAGACGTGGAGAAAGTTTTTAGTTTCTGAGGCGAAAAAATTAAGACTTGCTGCACTTTGGTGACATTTGTATTGTGCTAGCTGCAAACTTTGTTGTGTGCGAGAATTCTGGAATCAAGAGATTAGAGGAAATGTGGAAATACTTTAAAATAATCGGAAATCAGAACGAGCCTAATGTCGATCTCTCGGTCGGTCCGTTGGAAACCATGTTTCAAGCACCACTGAACGGATTTTGAACATGACGTAGGTTAGTGGCCTGACTCCCGCGCCATCCTATTTGCTCTACCGCAAGGTCAAGGTCACTTCAGTCCTTTTGTGGCTCAATATCTCGAAAAACGGCGAAAGCGATTTTGTTGAGTTTGTGTATACAGCTATTTCAAATCACGGGCCATCCTTCAGTAGCAGTGAGGTTGTCGGTCAGTTGGCAGGTCAGTCGATCCCAATGTTAACTGTTTTGTTCAAAGCACACTATTTGCCTTATCTGAGGAATTAAGGCCCCGAAATTTATTATTTGTACTTTGCGGATACTGTAGTGACCGCTAACATGCTAGAACATTCCTTAGTTGTACTTCCTCAAAGTTCAAGATCGTCGTGCTTCACTATTGTCTAAGAACACGTTTTGCGCTGTATCTAATTACTAGCCCAGCCGACTTTGATAACTCTTTGCTTGCAGATAGCTCACATAGTGGCCGATCATTCTAGATTTTTCCTTTTGCTTCCAAAATCGATACAGGTGAGTCGCACCACCGCCAAGAAAGTTCACACTTGTAAAAATGCTTAATTTTCGGGCATGATCGCGAGTGTCTGGAAAATTAGTTGAATGGCTTGCTATCTTGTTTCTTTTGTACGAGGCGGAAGAGTGGGGAGGGGAGGAATGGGAGGGCGAGAGGAGGGAGATGGGGGGGGGGGGGGGGGTGAGACAGATGGAAAAAAAAAGAAGCCGTGTTCGTGAATTCGAGTAACAACTTATCCGGTGAAAAGGAAAGGTTCCAGTGGGGTCTGTGCTTTGACATTTTATTATGACGGCATTAGCACGTATAGTGTGCACGCCCAACACATCCCTCCCTTTCACTTTGCTCTCTCACTCTCTCCACACGCACACGCACACACACACACAAAATGCATTTCTCTATCGTTCTACACACACACAACATACACACACACACAAATACAAACACATTCTCTTTCTTTGGGCCCCTCTCTCTGTCACACACACACACACACACACACACACACACACACACACACACACACACACACACACACACATACACACATACTTGCACAGACACCGTTATTTGGACTTTCCTCAAACGCCACATACGTTGTGTGGATAATGGGTCGTGCTACGACCCCCTTTTTAACTACTTTTAAGTGTTCTAACCCTAACCCTAACCTTAACCCTAACCCTAACGGATCATTAAATGGACGTCCCAACAAGGAGGTCTGTCCAAAGAACGTATGTAGATGTGCACTAGTTTGTCCAAATAACGCCGTGTAAACATGCGCACACGCACACACACACCCACTCATACACACACACACCCACTCACACACACACACCCACACACATACGCACACACACACACATCGCGGCACTTAATCCGTTCATCATTCCTTTTATACGTGCACCACACCATTATAAAATTCATAACCTTTGGTTAAACACTTGCACACAGAGAGTGAGAAAGACAGACAGACAGACAGACAGACAGACAGGGGTAACGACAGACAAGGACAGAGACAGAGAGTAAATGCAACAACTCATGAAAGGAGGTATTGATTGATTTTAACGTTATCGATCCGAAAGCTGTTTTGCTTAGCTCTGGAGAAACATGGGCGATATAGCTTACAAGCAAGACGCCATGATAGACTTGAGGAAATCGTTGTGTCCGAACCTGCAGTATACCCCTAAGTATCAAAGCTGGAGAGACAAAAAAAAATGTTTCACGTAGAAACTCAATCACTAAAGGTCTCGCCAAAGCAGATAGGACTGGACTTTATTAATAGCATATAGGGTAATTGTGGATTATAGTCACACGACACCGAAGCGTATAGGCGACTACTGGTCACCAGCGAACCAGTTGATGGTAAGGGGAAAATAATATGGTCACACGTTGGCCCAATCCGAGATTCGAACTAGGTACCTTTCGGTTACTAGCAAGCCGCTCTACCAACTGAGTTACCCTGCCCCACATTGATAGCATCTCCGACATAATCGTTATGTTAGATGCTTTCGATCCTCCGGTGAGTACTTTACATTACATTACATTACATTACATGGTTATTGCTTTAGGTCCAGCGGACTCTTCCGAGCCAAATCAGGACCAGAGAAGTGAAAAGAGGACTCACCCCTGATCCGCATAAAAGATCTGCCGAAACAACCCCAGTGGTAACACTGAAGGCAATCTACCAGCCGGTCACTTTACAATAAAGACATCCTACGCAGGGGACGCTGAAGCTATACTCTAATTTATCGAACCTCCGTTTACAAAAACAAAATAGAATACAAACATCATTATACAATATCAACAAAACACATACATATAAAATGCCTACACTGCTAAATAATAACATCATAGGAAGCCCCAGTGACCATTTAGCAGAAAGCGTCCAATATTCCCAAGCTGATCCAACAGACCTCATACACAAATAAGGAGTATTGTCCCGGAAGAGTTTTTAAGAAAAAAGGTAGGTGACTGGTCTAGCGAAGAAGATAATATAGCAGATTGATAGAACAGAGCAGGAATGAGAAAGAGCAAATGAGAAAGACAGCGACAGTGGGAATGTAAAGCACTACATTTCCAGAAAGTGGGGATACTATTTATACTGAAACCCCCGGCACCCCAACGGGGGCCTCCGGTGAGTTCGGAAATGGTGGGAGACAGATCTACCTCTGCATCTCTGCTGCCATTAGTTTGACTTGGAGGAAGATTTGTGCCATTCGATACACATGGCCAATGTATCAGCTAGCTGACAATCAAGTGACCGATTTTCCCAAACATGAGAAGACGCTTGAATGAAAACATCTTCGTAGGAAACAAACCAAAAAAAAAAAAAAAGTATCCACACTTTGGTTGTTTGACCACAGAAATGGGAAAGAACCTAATTTTTTTTAAGGAGAATTCACTGCCAAAGATATTTCTTGAAATCTAGAATGGCAGCCTAGGTTGTTATGAACGAGGCTTTGTTGACAGAATGACTGCCGGCGACCTGACCAGGGAGACAACCAGTTTGTGCGCAACACAAAGTTTGGGTTACCGCTGCGCTCCGAATGTGTTTATTGCTGACGACAATGGGTTTACCCTAAACTTGGCATTGTTGTTACAGTGTTGTTACAGTGTTGTTACATTGTTGTTACATTGAACAACCACAAAAGCGGGCTTCCAGTGCTCAAACCAACCGCTAGAGGTGGAATGTTCCACTTTCTGTTATGACAGGGAGTGATTTCCCCTGTTTGACGTTGCACCACAGTGCTATAGCTAACCACGTCCTTTGACCCTATTTCTGAAGAAAACGCGCGACTTGAAGAGCGCGTCTTTTGGTTTCTAGGGTAGGGCCTATGTTGTATCAACCTAAAGACCAAAACCTTTACCAAGAAACTTGATGATGGGTTGTGCCTCTTAATGGCTTAGGTTGGTGCTATTTTTAGCTCAAGAGAGGCTTCTAGCGGTTGCTATTAATAGACACACAAACTAAGACATTTATTGAGTTGTATTGATTTTAAAAATAACTATCCGTTCAAGGGTTAATTTTGCTGTAAGCTTACTTTTTCAGTGGGGCAACACTCACTATGAATATTAAGGAGAGAAAGACAGAGACAGAGACAGAAAGACCGCCAGAGCGACAGAGAGAGGCAGAGATAGAGTCAGTTCTGTATGGATGGACAGACGTTAACATAGAGACAGAGGATAGTTGACAACACTAGGGGGCTGTGAGAAATACTTGTAATTACAATTGATTTTCCATGACAATATCACGTTACGCGTTGATTTGTTGTGATCCGCCTTCTGACAAGGAAACACGAAGCTTGGGCGACATCACGACCCAAACATAAAACATGCAGCAGAACGAGATCAAGCCTTGATAAAAGCATCAAAATTCAAGATTTAATTCTCCTTTGGGTGTGTTTTCCAGATTTAGTGTCTGGATGTACTTTCAAACGGTTGGAGCGAACCAAAACGTCCGTCGGAAGCTATATCTCAAGAACCGCAGAACGGATTTTGACTAAACTTCATAGCAACATGACCAGCCTCAGTGGCTTGCCTCCCGTGCATTCATTTTTGCTTTACCTCCAAGGTGAAAGTCACTGTTACTAAACTCGTTTTCATATAGATCTCCAAACGGCTGAAGTGATTTCGTTGAGTGTTGATATACAGATAGGCCAGTTAGACGGATACTTAAATCCTTAACAGGTGGGCAGGTACTTCAAATCATGGGTTATTTTCCAGTAACAGTCCGACTGTCGGTCAGTCACAGTTTTCTAAACACGTTTTGCGCTGTACCTGACAATTGGCGATTTGATAATATTTGGGTTGCAGATAGTTCAGATCGTGTTGTGGGTGTGTGGGTGTGCGTGCACTTGAATAAACGCACAAATGGGTAGCAGACCTTGTCTTTCTCAGTAACAAATGGGTTTATTTGCTTGGAACACACTTTTTCCCAGGACCCCACTTTTTTCTAAGTGCGCGGGGTGCTCTTTTAGTGCATGGGAATGCAGTTGTAGTGCATGAGAGTGTTTTAAGTACAAGGGAGTGCTCTATCCGGGACGGAGAAAATCCAGTCGATTTTCGGGCAAAAATTTGCAAGAAAGTACGACCTATTTCGTCGCCTATAGGAGACGATCTAGGTCGACTTTTTAGACGGAAAGAGCCCGTTTTGCATTAGATTCTTACATTTTTAGAAGAAATTTGCGTTCTTTCCGTCAAAAAAACACTTTCCGTATCCTACATTCTTAAATAAACACAGTTGTGATGTATTGCAAATATGTGTGTGTGTGTGTGTGTGCGTGCGTGTGTCTGGAAATACATTTGAATAGCTTGCCATCTTCTTTCCCTCTTTTGGGATGTAGAGGATCACAAAAATATAACAGTAATACTAAATATTCATCTGTAACCTCTAACAAGTAATCCTATCCTACCCTATCTGGTAACTCGAAAGTCGTTGGGCCACGACACATGAATGTTTAACCAGCGTACTCCATCTTTGTCTGTCCTCAGCAACCATCATGGTTTCAATCAGTGCCAAGCGACTCCATTCTCGATTGTTGTCCTCTCACCTTGTTTTATGTCTCCCTCTTTTTTGGCCTCCTTGCACCGTGCCTTGCAGGATGGTCTTTGCAAGGCCAGAGCCTCTGGTGAGATGGCTATGCCATCGGAGTTTCCGTTTGTTAACCACTGTGAGCAGGTCATCGTGTTGTCCAATGGCTTGTGTGATGGTCTGTCGGACTTCATCGTTGGTGATATGCCGGGTATAGGAAATGCCCCGAAGTCTTCTATAGCACCTCATCTCCATGCTTTATATTCTTCGTTGTAGGTCAGCTGTGAGGGTCCATGTTTCGGAAGTGTATAGGAAGATGGAGATGACAAGGGAGCGCAGCTACAAGTACACCAATAATTAAACATAAACATTGTTAACATAATTAGTGCAAGCTTTTCCCTATTTTTTTTTTAAAAATTTAAGTTGTTTATAATTTACTCAATGTTAATGTCACTGTATCAATTTATTGACACACAGGACCGTGCAAATTAATTTAACATGCTCGATACAAGGCTAGAGACGGGAGATCAAAGGGAATGGAAGAGTAGGGAGAGAGAGAGAGAGCGTGGGGGTTGGGGGGGGGGGGCGGGAGTTAGGGATGGGAATGCTTTTTAGGGGGAGCGCCGAGTTTGGATTGTCGAGGTCGCGGCTTCACTCCATTTGACTACTAAGGCAATTTAAAGTACACTTTGCTCCATCACTTTAGTGCCCTGTGGCGACGGAATTTCATACCATGGACTGCCTAGAGCTTCACTCATGTTGTGCGCCTATAGAGTACGGTGACCATCACGCGGACAGACCGAGGTGCGGCCAATTCTAATAACTCCTGTTCCACTAGCTTTAAAGCTTTGAGGAATCACAATTGCTTCCCTTGAGTCTACCTTAGCCTTTTTGTCGTGATTTCCGGTTTATGGCCGCGCTCTGCATATGAATTTTACTGTCTGTAAGTATTGACCCAAGAAAAGTTTCTTTTTTGAGATTACGGTGACCATCACGCGGCCAGACCGAGGTGCGGCCAATTCTAAGAACTCCTATTCTACTAGCTTTTTCTGTTTTTATGTTTTTCGTTTCTTGTCTTATTTGTGTTTTTGTAAGTTTTAAAAAGTTGTAAAGGGCCTGGCCGCATGTCGGGCATGGTGTCGGCCGCGTGTATGCATGGTGGCCGCAGCTGTGGCTTATTGTTGGACGCACCTAGGGCACCTGGCCGCATCATGGTACACTGAAATTGTGCAGAAATCGCTAAGTAGTTGTTGTTGTTTGTATATTATAGTCACACGACACTTTCGCATATAGGTGACTACTGGACCGATTTATACTGACACCAGCGGGCCAGTTGTTGGTAAAGGGGAAACTAATATGATCACACGTTGACCAATCCGGGATTCGAACCAGCGACCTTTCGGTTACTAGCAAGACGCTCTTACCAACTGAGCTACCCGGCCCCGACTCGCTAAGTAGTTGTTGTTTTTGGTGTTTTTTTGGAGTAAATTTACGTCCCCGGAAACATTACGCGTATAGGGGACGGGTGAACCACCACTTTCCGATGCGCTAAGTAGGTCCACAATGTTTAATTTATAGAACCCCGGCCAAGTCAGTGCCGTTACTGCGACCTCCCGATTAAAAAAAAAAATCAAACTTGGATTCTGATTGGTTCATAAACAAAAGAAGTATGAGAAAGTGTTCGTTCGTGGCCGCAAGTGGTCACCCTACTCTAGGTGGATCGTCGATAGCAAAGCGGTAGATAAGTATTTATCTATCATCAAAGAACGTACAGCTTCACAAAGAAGGTGCATAACTCAAAAGTGTGCAAAATCGAAAGCACACTGCGCCCCCAAGCGGGGGGTCTGAAGCTTTGCTAGCCGGCTAGTGTTGATAACATGGCGGACAGCATGTGTGAAGCTGCGGGAGGTTGCAAGCATGCGGATGAAGTAGGGCTAGGATAGAAAAATTGGAATGAAAGATAGACTGTGAAAAAAAAGAGTGAATGCTATTCTTTGCGACTCGAAAATATTGTGGTGCATGCTATTTCTATTTTTCACTGTGGTGATTCTGGATTCTGTTCATGACAGACACGGTAATTTGAATATTTATATTTTTATGATTTACTTGTTCAAAATATAATATTGAAACTAAGTTTGTAACAATGTTTTTATATTTTCATAAACGTAATTGTCTGTCAGACCGGAACGGGGTTGTTTCAGAGAGAGATAAATTCATATTAAAGTTCAGCTACTTAATACTTATTATTTTATTACTATAAGACTTATAGTTTTCTTGAATATAGTTTTTTTGAATTCCGTTTTAATTATTATTCTATTATCTTATGTGAGGAAGAAGAGAACCATAAAATTAGCAAAACGTAAATTGGTGTTGCGTTCCAACTGTTGTGTATTTTTTGCGTCTTCAGTGTTTCTAGTTTATCTCCCTGTCTTAACTTGAGTAATTCTATAAGAAAGGCCTTTTGATGAATGCGTGTATATGTGAAATTGAAACAATAAAAACAGTTTACAAACTAATATCAAGTTTGTAGGAATCTTAAAAGTGAAGTGAATTATTAAAATCAAAATGTTTCTTCAGAATCAAGTGTGTGCGTGTAGATTTCCTAATAATTCATATTGCTTCTCTAAATTCTTATCAATTAACTTTGGGCATGTTTTTGTGCTTTGGCACTTTACATGGCTATGTTTCAATTTGTTGCATGTTGTATTGTAATACAATTAAATGACATGCAAGTTCAGTAATGCACTGTTTTTGTTCATTTTCACTTGCTTGTCCGTCTTCTTAACTGTCTGGTCACTGATTTCTTTTCCCTGTCTTATTATATGAATGGTCACCGATTTCTTTTTCTCGGCAAATATGCCTATTATACAGTTGCACACATACAGGCCTGAGTAGGCCACACAGGAATGCATTATGAAGTTATTTCATAACAAGTTCAGACAACCATGAGTGGGAAATGTCGTTGCTGTTGTGGTTAAAAGTGGGTCAACGGTGACGGTAGAGAATGCATGTTAGAATTCACACTTTCATATAAAGGAGAAAACAAGGCAATAACTGCACAACAAGAGCAATTCAGTACTACTGAATAATTGCATTAATTAACAGGTTTGTTGCCAAGTGGTTGCGCACTAATGAATCTATAATAAAGGCAAGCACCGTGTTTTTTTTTTTTTTGTAATGTCACACTTTTTTGCTGGTCAGTTACTGTGTGATAGGTCTGCATAAAATCATGAATCGAACAGCTTTGGTAATTAATGTGAATTTTAAAAAAGTATTTACTTGTATAAAAAAAAAATTTTTGAGTTCGTTTTACTACAAAAGGATAATGTTTAGGGTTCAAAAAAAGTCCTGCGGCAAGGTTTGTTTACGTATTGCTAAGCAGAGGATTACGTCCCTTGCAACGAGCGTTCAGACCATCCGCTTGGTGCGCGCCAAACGCATCTGTCATCACTTTTTATATAGCGGTGTGGCGTTATGATCCTTCTTTGTGAAGCTGTACGTTCTTTGCTATCATGTAAGTCTGGGGCCTATGCTTCAATATTTATCTACTTGAAACTTCAATCTATCATACATAAGTACTGCTGGGGTCTATGCTTCAAGATACTTGAAACTTCAATCTATCATACAGAAGTAGGCCTACTGCTGGGGCCTATGCTTAAGTATTTATCTACCATACGTAAGCACTTTTTTTAAAATCGAAGATTTGCTACAGCCGCGCAACTTGAGTAAATAATTCGCTTTGTGCTCAATGGAAGTTGTGTTCTGCATTTTATTGAACAGGGGACTGGGTTTGGGATTAGGAAGAGTGGTATGTTAAGAGAGGGGTGAGGGGTGATAGCAATGAGGGACGTGGGGGAGGGGGAGGTGGGGGGGGGGGGGCTTTGGGAGTTATAAGACGAGATCAAAGAACTCTGATGTGTCGGATAGCGCAGTGGTTGGAGCACTCGCTGCTGTGTCGCAAGTTAAGCACCGTCCAGTGCGGTTAGCACTTGGATGGGTGACCGCAAAACGTGAAGCGACAAATAACAACGCCCCCAGTTGACTCAACTGGGACTGAGTACCTACTCTCTTAAGGGTGGGGAAGGTAAAGCAGCGAGGGAGAGAGATGGGCATCACCCTCATTACGCTGGCCCAAGATAAGTGTGATCTCCAACATCACGCTCCCCTACGGCCACAAGGCTATGGGACTACCTTTACCTTTACCTTTTGTTTTTACCTTTACCAAAGAACTCTGTGCATCATCATTAGTGTGAATGCGTTCATAACCCCACTAGCATACCCGGATTTACGACGAACCGAAACGCGACGTTGGTTTTTATCCCTCCATACCCTTCTTATAAAAACCTATCTTTTTAATTCTTCATAATTGAAGTTGACGTTTTGAAGAAAAACAAACACACCCCATCTTCAAATGCTAAGTCCTAAAGAAGAAGCAATGGCACGTCATTTGTGAAGGGATTTTCAAAAGGACCCTCGTCGTTATTCAGTCCTGTGACTAAATGAATTTCAAACCCAGCGTGCGTTAAAGTTGCGACGTGTGTTTGGTTGGGGGTGTTTGTTTCACTACCACACAGTTTATTTTGTCTACAAAACTTCACAATCTTATGCGGTGCATTTCTGTGTTAGTTGTGCGAGTTGAACAGTTAGCTTCATATTGCAGACGAATTTTACAAATCCTACGAGTGTCCCGGCGGTCGTCGACGGGCCTGGATCAGTTATACTTTTTACCTTATCTTTTTGTCTGGCCTCGTATTCAAAAAGAAAAGTTAATAGATCTAGGCTTATATTCCATGGCGAACTCGGAATATATAGACTATATTTTATTGGATTTGTTTGTATATGTGTGCTACTGCTAGCTGTTAAAATTGATACTGTTGTGTTTTCAAACTCAGGCATCATTCTAACTTCAAAACGAAAATATTCGTTTTTCGACGAATTTTGAATCGTGCGCGTTTGAAGTTGCGTGCTACGTTTTTGCTAAAATCCGCTACATAGGTAAGTGAAGTTGACTATCAGTGTTCTGGACGAAATTTAATAGTGAAGGAACTTTTCGTAAAGTGGACGAACTTTAAAATTCCCGGGCGCCGCTTTATTGACGAAGCGGTTCGCTCGCCGTTTCAGTGAGCGGCTGGACGTGTTGCTGTAGCTGCCTCTGTTGTTATCGTAGCTGTTGCTGTTGCTGCTGCTGCTGCTGCTACTGCGGCCGAACTCAGCCTCGCCACGGACGCAGTCAATAATACAGTGATTGGCTGTTGGAGTTCAGTTTCTCTCTTCCTGCGAAGGAGATCGACGTTGTTCCGAAGCGTCATGGCATCTACACCAACAAGGAAAGTATTGCTCGCTGTTGATGGCAGCGAGAACTGCGAGCAAGCCTTTGACTGTGAGTACAGGCAACATTTTTTTTAAAAATTATTTATTTATTTATCGTTGGTTTTGCGTGACTGCGCCTACACAAATACTATCATTTGCTATACATAGCAATGCCACACAAACAACACGAGCATATAAATAAACCGGCAGTGCAACTAACGATATATATTACAAACATGCCGATACTTCTGTCAAGCCAACTTGTGATAAAACTGCCCAAAACGATCACACGCTGATTAATTGTGTGATTTTTATTCAACATTATTGGTTTGATTGTGAATATAATATCAGTTAGCGATGTTGTTCGTTTCAAAGTAGTTCAATGCGTGCTCGTGTAATCACACTTAAGATTGTGTAATTGCCATAGTCTTTTTAGTGTGGGTTTCAAAGGAGTACTTTGTGTGCCTGTGCGTTGGCGTGTATGTGTGTGTGTGTGTGTGTGTGTGTGTGTGAGAGAGAGAGAGAGAGAGAGAGATTTACACGAGTACATAGAACAATTTTTTTTAGTTATTAAATAGGCCTACTGCTAACAGTGTAGGTTAGATGAGTAACTTCCATTCTTGAGTGTGTGAGCGTGATTCTTCTTCCGCAAATTGTTTACACAGCGAGCGGTCTTTGCGTGTATAGGCCTGTCCCTGCCCAGTCACTGAACAACGCGTGTTTGTGTGAATGTGGGTGTGTGTGTGTGTGTGTGTGTGTGTGTGTGTGTGTGTGTGTGTGTGTGTGTGTGTGTGTGTGTGGGTGAGGATGTTTACACGGCGTTATTGGGACAAACTAGTGCAAGTTTGCATACGTTCTTTGGACAGACCTCATTGTTGGGACGTCCATTTAATGATCCGTGAGGGTTAGGGTTAGGGTAAGGGTTAGGGTTAGGGTAAGGCTAGGGTTAGGGCTAGTGTTAGTGTTAGGGTTAGGGTTAGGGTTAGAACACTTTAAAGTACTTAAAAACGGGGTCGTAGCACGACCCATTGTCCACAGAACGTATGTGGCGATAGAGGAAAGTCCAAATAACGGTGTCTGCGCAAGTATGTGTGTGTGTGTGTGTGTGTGTGCGTGTGTGCGTGTGTGTGTGCGTGGCGATGTAAAAACGCTGTTATAATTACACACTCTTTATACTCTACCTACGGTCTTTTGAGGACCCCGTTATTCTGACGTCAAAACAGTATTCCGTTGGGGTTAGGGTTAAGGTTGTGTTAGGGTTAGGGTTAGGGTTAAAGTTAAGGTTAGGGTTAGGATTAGCTTAAAAAAAGAAATACATTTTTTTAAAATGTCCAAACAACGTATGTGACGTTTCATGAAAGTCATAACAACGGCGTTTTTACACGGTTGGTATTTGTGAGGGTGTGTGTATGTAACTTTGTGTGTATGTGTATAGGCCTACGTGCTTGAGTACATGTGTTTGTACGTGTGTGTAAACGCGAATTGTGTGTATGTGTGTTTGTGTTTGTTCTTACACGTCATACGTGTGTGCTGACTTTAACCATGTATCACGCGGTCCGATACTTTCATTACGATTGCTCAATCCACAAGTTGGGCGCCTGTGTGTGTGTGATTTGTATGGAACGTATGGCGCTCGATCGTTTGCCTAATGATCGCAGGTAAAGCATACAATTGAATAGCCGTGCACGAAATCCTTGTGACCACAGTTAATTGATGTCTCTTAAAGCCTCAATGTCTGGCGTTACGTGGCTGAAAGCTGGTCGATGTAAACAAAGTGCCTAGTGTCTTTATCCATACAATTTTGGTTACAAAGGTTATTGTTTTTACCTAACTTTTAATATATCGAAGCATTAGTCAACTGAATCTCCAGACTTGTATCCCCCATCGGTGTGCCGGGGTTTCAGTATAAATAGTAGGCTATCCCCACTTTCTGGAAATTTAGTGCTTTAAATTCCCACTGTCGCTGTCTTTCTTCTTTCTTCTTTCTCGTTCCTGCTCTGTTCTATCAATCTACTTTACCATCTTCTTCTTCGCTAGACCAGTCACCTACCTTTTTTCTTGAAAACTCTTCCGGGACAAAACTCCTCTTTTGTGTGTGAGGTCTTGTTGGATCAGCTTGGGAATATTTCTGCCAAATGGTCACTGGGTCTTCCTATGAAGTTATTATTTGGCAATGTAGGCATTTTATATGTATGTGTTTTGTTGATATTTTATAATGCTGCTTGTATTCTATTTTGTTTTTGTAAACGGGGGTTCGATAAATTAAGAGTGTAGCCTCAGCGTCCCTAGTGTGGGATGCCTTTATTGTAAAGTGACCGGCTGGTGGAGTGCCTTCAGTGTTACCACTAGGGTTGTTTCGGCAGATCTTTTATGCGGATTAGGGGTGATTCCTCTTTCAGCGAAGTTTTGGTCTTGATTTTGTGGTCCTGATTCGGCTCTTTGCAGTCCGCTGAACCCTGTAAGCAATGAATAACTAACTAACTTCAGACTTCTCTCTCTTTCTCTCCTCTCAGCATTATTCGAGTGAATCTTCAAATCAATTCTCTCTCTATCCTCCTCCTTTTTCTTCTTCCATTCCCTTCTTGCGTGTTAAAGTATCGACGAACGTTTCGCGTTTACACTTTGGTTTCGCGAATACCGTTTACACTGGTGTCCGTTTCTGGATGTGAGAGAGATTGCGTCATTAATTATTATATAGAGATAGCGACGTAGTTAGGCTTTGACTTAACTCTTTTGACTTATCTCATTTGAAAAAGATGCCTTGTCGTGTCTAGCAACCGGCATTCAAAGAAGAAGAAGTAAAAGAAGGAGAAGGAGCAGCAGAGGGGGAAAGAAGGAGGATGAGAAAGAAGAAGAAGGACGAGGAGGAGGAGGAGGAGGAGGAGGAGGAAAAGAACCATGTTTTAAAGCCTGTTGAAGATTCTCTTTGTAAACACTTGATTTTGAAATGAGGCATTCTGTCTTCCTGCGCCTATAGGGCAAGTTCCTCTGGAGTTACAGGCAAAGCAAAGAATGTTAAATTTTTGGTATAAGCTTGTTCACCCTGATAACAGTAACAAATTGTCCAGCGTTATGTACACTTTTTTGTTTCACATTGATTTGCATAAAGGTTATAAATCTTCATTCCTCGATTCAGTGCGGAAAGAGTTAAATAATCTAGGACTTGGCAATTTTTGGTTAAATCAGGGGCTAACCAATGTTATGCCTTCTGCTTCAGTTTTTAAGTGTACAATTAAACAACGCCTACATGATCAGTTTATTCAAGGCTGGTTCGAGGAAATAAACAATAATGAATTTTACTATAATTATCGAATGTTTAAGCTACATTTTGAATTTGAAAAATATTTGCATGTTCTACCAACAAATCTTGCAATATCTGTTCTAAAGTTTAGGACACTTAACCACATAATGCCAGTGCAGAGAGGCCGATATTTTAACATTCCTAGACACGAACGTGTATGTCAAAAATGTAATAGTGGCGATCTTGGTGATGAGTTTCATTATTTATTTTTGTGTTCACATTTTTGTAACTCGAGAAGAGATTTATTAAAATCATACTATTATAGATATCCCAATGCCATCAAATTTCAAGAATTATTGTCATCTAACAAAAGGTCAGAATTATTAAAGCTTGTAAGTCTAATGAAATTAATAATTAAACAAATGTAACGTTTTTATCCCATGTCAAAAATTAATATAGTTCTGATGTTGACAGGTTATGTGTAATAAAAATTATTTCAGTAGTTTGTCATTGATGTGTTTAGGTTGAATTGTATTGTTAGTTATGATTCATAGTTGTTGTCCCCAATCAAGTTCTTTTTTCTTCTTTTCCCCTCTCCATACCTCCCCCTGCCACCTCCCCTCCCACCCCCCACGCTATCCCGCTGTATAAATAAATAGTTTAAAATTTTTTTTTTTTAATCTAAAATGTTAATTAATTATTGTGCATGTTTGTGTATATTATTTTAACCATGTCCATGTGCCCTTAATGGGTTTTTCTGGAATAAAATTTGCCTTGCCTTGCCTTGCCTTGCCTAAGTGAACGAGACAGAGTTAAAACCATAGGAGCTAAACACAACGGATTAAAAGATTATCTATAAATGTATTTTGCTTTAAAAAAATAAAAAAGATCTTCGTGAGAAGTTACAGCTAACTGAAATTATACAAATGCAAACATCACAAGCACGAATGTCAACCATGAGCACTAATCATCCATCTCAATACAAAACAATCCAGTAGGTCTACTTACATTTCAGTACAGTAACAATATACATGAATAAACAGGGTAGAGTTGGAGAGAGAGAGAGAGAGAGAGAGAGAGAGTGTTAGTCATTGTTTATAGGGTCCAGCGGACTGCACAGGGCCAAATTAGGATCATAATTTGGTTGAAAGAGGGATCATCCCATCCACCAGTCACTTTTCAAAAAAGGCATCCCATGAGGAGGACGCTGAGGCTGTACCCTAATTTATCGAACCCCTATTGACTAAAAACGAAATAGAATATAAACATCATTATAAAATATTAACAAAACACTTATAAAATTCCTACATTGCCAAATAATAATACCATAGAAAGCCCTAGTAACAATTTGGCAGAAATAGTCCAATGTCCCCAAGCTGGCCCAACATTCCACAAACACAAATTAGGAGTTTTGGAAGAGTTTTCAAGAAAAAATGTGACTGGTCTAGCGAAGAAGATAGTAGATTGATAGAACAGATTAGGAACGAGAAAGAACAAATGAGAATGGCAGAAACAGTTGTAACTTAAAGCTCTGAATGCTATATTTTTACAGAAAAACCCGGCTCCATAACGAGGGAGTGGGAAGAGAGAAAGAGAGAGAGAGAGAGGGGGGGGGGAGGTCCACACATCCCAGATGTGCGCCTGTGGTTGATGCCTATTATAGTGAACGAGCATCACGTGCGTCTCTAGAAATGTGTGCACTGACGTTCATGTACACACAAATTGGAGGCTTCCCGTTTTGTAAATAAAAGGATACGTTGCCATGGTTTCAGACAAGATAGCTAAGGCTTTACGGTTTTTGTGCAAAGGAATTATTTTATGTGATCTTAGAGACATATTACATGGTTCGGTGTTACAGGACATTGTGGCTGTCATTGTCAGAACAGAGTAAGCTGTTATATATGCGTTGTGCGAGTGTCACACTGTTATTTATAAGTTGTTATAGTGCAGTGAGCTATACAATTAGATCTACTTGTTGCTGTTGTTATTGTTATTGTTGTCGAAAATCACATTGATGTGGGACGACGTTAAATTAAAATATCGAATGTGCTAAAATTGAAGTGAATTGGTGGTTGGCCATTTTAACTTTGAAAATGAGGCTTGCTTTTTTGTATTATTATTATTATTATTATTATTATTATTATTATTATTATTATTATTATTATTATTATTATTATTATTATTATTATTATTATTATTATTATTATATCTATTATTATTATTATTATTATTATTATCATCATCATCATCATCATCATCATCATCATCATCATCATCATCATCATCAATCATCATCATCATCATCATCATCCCATTATGAGCTCTCGTCACCGTGAGATGAAATCGGAGGCAAACATTTGAATCCTACCGCTGTACAGGATGACAATACAGTGTGTATTAGATGCAAATGCGATACTATTTGCCAAAGTTATCAGTCAGTTGGGTCTCGCCGTAATGTAGTGATCGGAGCACACGCTCGCTTTGGTTCATGTTAAGCAACGTCGGGCGGGATTAGTTCTTGGATGGGTGAACATACTTGGAAGCCAACACCCAAACTACAACAGCAACAAAAAAGGAAGATTGAAACGAGCGCACGGCTCGCCCCAATCCACCCAGCTGTGAATGGGTACCTGGGTCTGTTTAGTTACCCTGTTTAGCCGGCCTTAAGCGCAGAGGTTCTTCTATAAATTTTATACTGAAGTATCTAAGTTATAGCATCGGTATGTTCTATTTTGTTGTTCCCCTTGGGAGTGCCGGGGGTTTCTGTATAAATAGTATCCCCACTTTCTGTATATTTAGTGTTTTAAATTCCCACTGTCGCTGTCTTTCTACTTTGTCCTTTCTCATTCCTACTCTGTTCTATCAATCTGCTATACTATCTTCTTCTTCGCTAGACCAGTCACCTTTTTTTTTGAAAACTCTTCCGGGACAGAAATCCTCATTTGTGTGTGAGGTCTGTTGGATCAGCTTGGGACCTGTCACCTTTAATAATAATAATAATAACGGATTTTTATATAGCGGGTACTCCAGCCTATGACCAGACTCACCACGCTTTACATAATCATTACATATAAATACATGCACTCGATAAAACATTGCTTTTGCTACAATACACCAAAAGACAGAACAGTAAGGGTACAAACTATTTACAGCTATGTACACAAATTACAAAAAAAAAGACAGAAATAGACTATTTACCTTTCAGCCTAATGGTCACTGGGGCTTCCTATAATATTATTATTTAGCAATGTAGGCATTTTATATGTATATACATTATGTTTTGTTGATATTTGATAATGATGTTTGTATTCTATTTTGTTTTTGTAAACGGGGGTTTGATAAATTAGAATATAGCCTCAGCGTCCCCTGCGTAGGATGTCTTTATTGTAAAGTGACCGGCTGGTGGAGTGCCTTCAGTGTTACCACTAAAGTTGTTTGTAGATTAAAGTCACACGACACTTTCGCATATAGGTGACTACTGGACCGATTTATACTGACACCAGCGGGCCAGTTGTTGGTAAAGGGGAAAATAATATGATCACACGTTGACCAATCCGGGATTCGAACCAGCGACCTTTCGGTTACTAACAAGACGCTCTTACCAACTGAGCTACCCGGCCCCTCACCACTAAAGTTATTTCAGCAGATCTTTTATACAGATCAGGGGTGAGTCCTCTTTCAGCCAAGTTTTGGTCTTGATTTTGTGGTCCTGATTCGGCTCTGTGCAGTCCGCTGGATCCTGTAAGCAATGAATAACTAACTAACTATTATGTTGTATGTTTTGTGTGGTGTTTTATTTTGGGGATGTTTGGTGGGGTGGGGGTGGGTCAAAATCTCTGACCAGGAGAGGTAATGGTGTGAATGGAATTTGGTAGATGCAACGTCACGTATGACGGCCTACTAGCGCCAAAACCGATCGTTAACAGTTTCACGAGATAATTGAAATTAAGACGTGTTCTGTTTAATTTACAGAGATTCCGGCAATCCACAGTGTTAATTAATAATTATCAGTATTTGCCACGCCTTCTTATCGCCAAAACCTGATAATTACAAATATCATGGGATAATTACAATTATCAAGGGATAATTACAATTATCGTTGAAAATTTACAGATATCTACGCATGATCATTTTTTTATCAGTTTTGGCTCTTGCAATTCGTTTGGAAAAACGCCCAAAACCAAAAATTGTAATTTTCACTTGATAATTACAATTTTTACGTGTTAATTGGAAATATGATATTTGTAATTATCCCATGATATTTGTAATTAACAGGTTTTGACGCTAGTAGGCCGTCATATATGCGAATTACACAGAACACATGTTAATTACCATTATCACTGATACCTCTAAATGCAAGTTTCCTATACGACTGCGAAACATGGACCCTCACAGCAGATCTACAGCGAAGAATACAATGCATGGAGATGAGATGCTACAGAAGACTTCAGGGCATTTCCTATACCCAGCACATCACCAATGACGAAGTCCGACAGACCATCACACAAGCCATTGGACAACACGATGACCTGCTCACAGTGGCGAAGAAATGGAAACTCCGATGGTATGGCCACGTCACCAGATCATCAGGCCTTGCTAAGACCATCCTGCAAGGCACAGTGCAAGGAGGTAGAAGAAGAGGGAGACCGAAAATAACGTGGGAGGACAACATTCGAAAATGGACTGGTTTGACGCTGAGCGAAGCCATCAGGGTTGCTGAGGACAGAGAAAGATGCCCTAACGACCTCCAAGTTACGGGATAGGATAGAATAGGATAAACCATGTTTGTGAACCGAAGAAGAAGAAGAGACTACTCTTATATAGCGCACTTATAAGCTCAAAGAGCTTCTCAAAGCGCTGGCCACTACTATCCAGCAATCACAAAATAGTTTGCTGAAGTTAAGATTCGAACCCACGTCGCCCGAGACGTACGTACACAAGTCGTGCGCTCTGACAACTGAGCTATCCCTGCCGCCGAGACTAAATCCACGGACGCATTATAAACCAATGCTAGTTTGTGCATGTACTGAGCTTTCACAGTTTGCAGGCCAACAGTATATAGATCTAATCAATATCACGGCTGGCTTCTGATTTTTTGAATTTTTAAAATATTTGTTTAGTTGATTTTTGACACTTTAGTGTCCTTTTTTATGGGGAAATTCTGGGCCACCTTCCTCGGAGAAAGCGTAGTCGCAGCTTGTGGAGCGCCCAAACCCAACCTACTTAATAATAGTAGTGTTTTTTAACACTTTTGCTGGGGAAGCAAACCGGAGTACCCGGAGAAAACCCCCGAGACGTTGCCCGAGCGTAAAGTAAATATTATATTCGAAGAACCATAACGCCCAGATGCTGGATCGATCCCACCCCATACCTGGCAGGCGCCATAGGTTTCTGGCCTAGTGGACAAGGCAAGTTAATCACGCCTTAGACCACTTGGCCTTGGTCACATTGACGCCTGTCTAACCTGTTAGAAAAACAAAAACAAACTTTTTATGACATGGCGCGATGGCGATGGGCACACATCAGTTGAAATGTTTAGTGAAAGCAGCGATCAGTACTTGGATGGGTTGACCATACTTTTGGAAGGCAAACCACCCAAAGACACACACAGAGAATGCAACAAAGCGCACGACACACCCCACATCCATCCAAGCTGTTAATGGGTGGGTAGGGTTCTTGGCACTGTTTTAGAATTTGGGGAAAGAAAAGCAGGAGAGAGAGAGAGAGAGTGGGGGGGGGAGGGGGCATATGAATCTACCCCATTACGCTGGCCCACCGAGAAAATAGATTGATGGATTGATTTAGCAAAATGAGATGTTCCAAATGCTTCTCTCCCCCAACGACCTAAAGGTTAGGTTACGGGAACCCCATCCTATGACCCTCTTCCTCCCCCCTCCCGATTGAAGACCAACCACTTTGTTAATGAGGAGGGAAGAGAGAGGGGTAGAGAGACAACCTGCTGATGAAAGAAGAAGAAGAAGAAAAGGAATTAATATGAAATGGCAGAGGATTAAATAAATAAGAGCTTGATAGACGCCGTTAATGTGATCATCGTTAATGAAACAAAAAAGGCAGCCAGCTCGATCATCATCATCATCATCATCATCATCATCATCATCATCATCATCATCATCATCATCATCATCATCATCATCATCATCATCATCATCATCAAGGTAGCTCCATCATCATTATCATCATCATCAACCTCCTCAGCATATCATAGGAGAGAAAGGTTCTTACTGCAAAATGATGTAACTGACTGTGCTCAACATAGAAGCAACGTCTACCATGAATGGTGTCTGTCTTAACACATTCTGGTGGTGCTGGGTCTGCGTCTAACCCGAGTTCGATTTTTTTTTACGGGACAGGTATCCCGAGTATTCTTTTCACTGCCAGTAACGGACTGTAATTGACCTGGTTGTGATCGATACCCCGGGACAGCACAACAGCGCGGTAGTTAACAGAGGCTAGCTCGCGGTCCAGAGCTATAAAGGGTTCGGGGGTGGCTGAAAAGTAAATCCTTACTGAACACGGCTGATATCTTGTCGTAAAGAGTACCGCCTTTACATGAAACAAACTGTATGGCGATCCTTATTGTAATATCATTTAATAAACGCATTTTTGGGTCGTTTGGCAAGGCATGAATGGACGCATAAGCAATCGGAATTTAGTCTTCTGAATAAAAGCCATACTTTTTGAAAGGAGTGGTATTTTGCTATTTTTGAACTGTACACTTTTTTTCCTGCAGTGGGGCAACACTCATGAACATGAAAAAAGAATCCGTGACGCTGAATTGGCGAAAGTGAGCAACAACTTTGAAAAGCAATATAGACATGTGCGGATTCAGTTAGGCTATTCCCCCAACCTCCCATAATCCAGGCGGCTTGCGTTAGATCCTGTATTGACCAGCGCCTTGAGCAGCTCTTGAGCTAAAAAAGCGCTATATAAAATAATAAAATAAATAAATAAAATCCACACCACTTAACCGTGTTTCACACAACCTCACCTCCAGGAAGCAAAACACGTTCGGAATTCATATGTTGTGCGTCTCCGATGATTTAGTGGGTCCTAACCTACCCGTTGTAACCTCTGTCCTTCAACCTATCGGACACAGCTTTCGTTACCACCACCCCCTTCCGACCCCCACCCACCCTGATGCACTCTACCCTCCGTCCTTCGCCCTCTTCTCCGCCCCCCGCCCCCTCCTCTCCCCAGAGCGAATTGCTATTGTATTTGACTTTAGCGTGCCTGTGTGACTTACCTCACGTTACAGGTGTTGACGAGATGTATAAACAGTTCCCCCCCCCCCCCCCTCAATGCCTCCATTGTTTATTCGCCAAAGCCTGTCTTCTAGGCTGGAGCGTTTCACAGGTGTAAAACACTGCTACTTAAACACCTCGACATCTACACAAAGTTGATTGAATGAACATTGAAATCTGACCTCCACACTCTTCATTGACGATAGGGCATACGGGAAGGGGAGGGGGGAGGGGATGGCTCCTACCAGGGAAGAGGAAAGGGGAAGCGGGTTATAGAAATCTAAATCTACACTGAACCACCAGAGCAATCCTACTGCTAAAATTGACAGTAGAAATTGGGCACTTTTAGCTTTGCCCACCACGGGATTCGAACCTGGGTCATCGGTGTGCCAGGCGATCTGTTCTTACCGCTGAGCTACGCCGAGCGGCGCAGCCAGGACGAGGGGGACATGGTGTGATTGCTTGCTTGGCGTGTTTTTGGTATCTGGCTCTCCCATCCAGGGCCGGACCTAAGTTTTTCAGGGGTAGGGGCCCAAATATATTTGAGGGTAGTAGTGAAGGCGCGAAGCGCCTAGTTTGCTAGGGGGGTCCGGGGGCATGCTCCCCCGGAAAATTTTTTGAAAAGGGAGAAAAAATGGTGCAATCTGGTGCAATCTGAGCATGTAAATTGCAAAATTTTGGTGCTATAGTTTGCCACATTTTTTTTCTTTCTTTCTTTTTTCTTTCTTTTTTATTATTTTTTTTTTCAAAAAAGGGTAGGGGCCCGGGCCCCTCGGGCCTCTAGGGCAGGTCCGGCCCTGCCATCCGTCTAGGACATAAGCATCAGGATCTTTAAAAGTGACGGAGTACATAAAACGCGTTTAAATGCGTGTGTATGATCTTTATTATCTTGGTGAGAAAAAAAAAAGAACGTTAATAAAACAACCAACCAACCAATCAACCAACCACCCATATAATGCTTGCACAGACCATAGTATTGTTTAATGTATATTCTAATCTCAAAGAAATTGCGCACGACGCTGTCTTAACATCGGATACGCTAGACGACCCCACCCGCATCGCAGTCAGCATGGCTTTTCCCGTCATTTCTCCACTCGGCTTCCCCCGTGGGGGTGTCGGGGGTTTCTGTGTAAATAGTATCCCCACTTTCTGGAAATTTAGTGCTTTAAATTCCCAATGTCGCTGTCTTTCTTATTTGTTCTTTCTCATTCCTACTCTGTTCTATCAATTTACTATGCTATCTCTTCTTCTTCGCTAGACCAGTCATCTACCTTTTTTTCTTGAAAACTCTTCTGGGACAAAATTTCTCATTTGTGTGTGTGGTCTGTTGGATCAGCTTGGGAATATTGGACCCTTTCTGCCAAATGGTCACTAGGGCTTCCTATGATATTATTATTTAGCAATGTAGGCATTTGATATGTTTTGTTGATATTTTATAATGCTGTTTGTGTTCTATTTTTGTTTTTGTAAACGGGGGTTCGATAAATTAGAGTATAGCCTCGATCAGCGTCCCCTGCGTGGGTTGTCTTTATTGTACAGTGACCGGCTGGTGAAATGCCTTCAATGTTACCACTGGGGTTGTTTCAGCAGATCTTTTATACGGATCAGGGGTGAGTCCTCTTTTAGCCAAGTTGTGATCTTGATTTTGTGGTCGTAATTCGGCTCTTTGCAGTCCGCTGGACACTGTAAGCAATGAATAACTAACTAACTTATCCACTCGGCTACCGCGCCCTGCGTCATCGTCAATAAAAAGTCAACTTACTCCATCCTGTGATGGAGATCACGTACAATCGTACGTGTTTCACGTACTGAGTTGGGAAATCACGTAACGAAAATGTAATGAAAGAGTATAAACACGCACAAAGTCAGTGCCAAAGGGGTATGAAAACGTAAAGCTAAGTTGCTGGGAGGTATCATCAGGTACAACTATTTCGGTCGTGCGTACAGCTTTCGCTCGATTTGGATCGTGTGCCTGTGCGTCCTGCGCGACCGCCTACCACCCTCTCTTCCCTTCCTATTCATTCTGTCGCTTCCGAGAAACAGCCAATCATATGCACGATAATATTCACTATTTTTTCTCGACGCTTTTGATTGGCTATATAAGACTGACAACAACCCAACATTAAACATGGACAAGCAGCTATCTGAGGGGAAGCCGAAGAAAAGGAAAAATAAAGCAGACAAAACTAATTGCTCAAAAAAATTAAAACAAGATGAAGGAAAAGAAAAACAAACTTTTTGGTCAGCCTTTGGCTTTGAGTGCTCGGTAAGAGGAGAAAAAAGGTGAGCCGCAACTGGGCCCGGCTGAAGAAACTCAAACTGATGAAAAGACTTTCCACGCAAAGTGTTTATTACGTATGTTGGTGTACCCCCTAAAAAACTGAAAGGGGGTATAAAAAAAACCTTATGTTTGCAATGAGGGTATGAAAACCCCCACATAATGTAAATGTAACTGTAGATTATAGTCACACAACACCGAAGCGTATAGACGACTACTAGTCACATTATTCTGACACCAGCGAACCAGTTGATGGTAAGGGGAAAATAATATGGTCACACAATGGCCAATTCGGGATTCGAACCAGGTACCTTTCGGTTACTAGTAAGACGCTCTACCAACTGAGCTACCCGGCCCCTCGGCCCCCACATGTTTTGGTTGAGGGTATAAATACCCCTAGCTTAAAAACTTTCTCCATCACTGCCATCGCCGAAGTTTGAAGTATAGGCTATAATTCAGTTTGTCAGATGCACAGGCTAGACCTTGGGATTAGTGCGAGCATTGCTTGTGGTCTGAAATAGCTCCTAGGGGTTTCTTTGTAAAGGTTTCAGCTGTTCAGGTGACCTATGTCTGTAGAGTATATAGTTTTCTAGGGGTGGGGGTTATAATAATAATAATAATAATAATAATAATAATAATAATAATAATAATAATAATAATAATAATAATAATAATAATAATAATAATAATAATAATAATAATAATAATAATAACCACAACAACAACAACAACAACAACAACAACAACTTTTTTTTTACTGAGAAGAAATGATTTTAAGCAATTAATATTAATCTTTATTATTATTATTATTATTAATTATTATTATTATTATTATTATTATTATTATTATTATTATTATTATTATTATTATTATTATTATTATTATTATACTTTAAAAATATACCTTACTGGATTACTGCCAAGAAGCTCCAGCTTAATGCTAACGAAACACAAGTTATGCTCACGGCAAGGACTACTTCATTTAGTAGTCCTTGGCTCACGGATATACCAAACACAACCTGTCTTGTTCCCCTGTAGACACTGTCACTCTTGGTCAGACCACTATTCCTATGTCATCTTCTGCCAAAAACCTTGGTGTCACCCTTGACAACACCCTCTCCATGTCAGAATTCAAACATGCAACTTTCAGCTCCTTAGAATATACCTTTTCCGCAAGCATCTGACCTTTGACACCACAGCCAATCTCATATCCTCTCTTGTTCTGTCAGGTTTTAATAAGATTACTGTAACTCCTTTCTGGCTGAACTCCCTTCCTCTTCCGTTCATCCGCTCCAACGTGTTCAGAACTCAGCTGCTTGTCTGGTTCTCAAAAAAGAAAACGAATCTGATCATATCTCACTACTTCTACATTTTTTTCCACTGGCTTCCTGTATCTCAGAGGATTACCTACAAAATCTGTACATTGTTAAAAGTGCGTCCATGGATTAGCCTCTTCTTACCTCACCAAAAACATTCACTTCTACAGGCCTTCTAGAAATCTTCGTTCTTCCTCTGACACCCTCATGCTACAAATACCCCGCTACAAACTCTCCTTTTGAGGCTGTCGATCCTTCTCAATGCTTGGTCCTTCAACTTGGAACTCTCTTCCTCTCTCTCTCGCTTTCTCTCCTCGCAGCTCTCCGAATATAGCCACTTTTAAGTCCAACTTTAAAACTCATATTTTCTTTAAAAATATCTGTTCTCGTCTCCCATCGCCAGCATTCCTTCTTTTCTGGTTCAGACCACGCCGTCACTCCATACGTCCCCAGACCCCCTCACTCCTTAACTGCTCTACTTCCCCCTCCCTCTCTCGTCTTTTATATTTTACTTGTAAATATTCTTTTTCATGTTTGCATTATGTTTTTGCATGGTTTAGTGTCTTGTTTTTGTTTGGCTTCTTTTCGTATGAATTCCGATGTTAACGTTAAGTATAAATGCGTGAGAACTGCGCTTTGAACTGATGTCATTAGGAAAAAGCGCTATACACATTCCATTAGTAGTAGTAGTAGTAGTAGTAGTAGTAGTAGTAGTAGTAGTAGTAGTAGTAGTAGTAGTAGTATCATTATCATCATCATCATCATCATCATCATTCCCCCATGGAGGTACAAGGGGATTCAGTATAAATAGTATCCCCACTTTCTGGAAATTTAGTGCTTTAAATTCCCACTGTCGCTGTCTTTCTCCTTTGTTCTTTCTCATTCATAATGATATTCTGTTCTATTAATCTACTATACTATCTTCTTCGCTAGACCAGTCACCTACCATTTTTCCTTGAAAACTCTTCCGGGACAAAACTCCTCATTTGTGTGTGAGGTCTGTTGGATCAGCTTGGGAATATTGGATGCTTTCTGCCAAATGGTCACTGGGGCTTCCTATGATGTTATTATTTCGCAATGTAGACATTTTTTATCTATGTGTTTTTTTTTTTTTTATTGTGTAATGATGTTTGTATTCTATGTTGATTTTTTAAACGGGGGTTTGATAAATTAGAGTCTAGCCTCAGCGTCCCCTGCGTGGGATGTCTTTATTGTAAAGTGTCCGGCTGGTAGATTGCCTTCAGTGTTACCACTAGGGTTGTTTCGGCAGATCTTTTATGCGGATAAGGGGTGAGTCCTCTTTCATTTCTCTGGCCCTGATTTGGCTCGGAAGAGTCCGCTAAACCTAAAGCAATAACCATGTAATGTAATCATCATCATCATCATCATCATCATCATCATCATCATCATCATCATCATCATCATCATTCTTCTTCTTCTTCTTGTTACAAGCCCCAAGGGCAAGTCTTAGATGTTAAAATGCACACCCAACGTTTTACCTTATCTTGTTGTTGTAGTTTTTGTTGTAGTTTTTGTTGTTGTTGTTGTTGTTGTTGTTGTTGTTGTTCTTCTTCTTCTTCTTCTTCTTCTTCTTCTTCTTCTTCTTCTTCTTCTTCTTCTTCTTCTTCTTCTTCTTCTTCTTCTTCTTCTTCTTCTTCTTCTTGTGGGTGTTGTGATATTAAAACAGGAAAAGAGCATCATGTTGAATAACCCATTCTAAATCCATAACCTGCAGATTTATCAACTAACCACAGGAGCCCGCTGTTACACTCGATTCGATGTTGGTGTTTTCTATCAGTATCTGATTCAGCCCCGATGCTTGAATTCCTGATAGTTGTGTAACTCAGATTCGTTTATTCACGCAACCCGTCCAAACAGCGTACAAGTCACAAAGTCGACGTATGAAGTTTTCCACTTTTATTCAGCACACACCAACAACTGCATACAATTCTCAACTCAACTCAACAACTTTCACAGCAACTCTCCAAATCACTATCAACAACTTTACTCTCTCAACAGCAACTCGGCACACGATTAAATAACCTCTCTCTTTTCTGGAACAATTTGGTATACTGTAGAAATGACGCACTGCCACCAATCGAACTAAAGATCGTCATCACTGGCTTACGTCATTACACATTTCTTCTCCTTCCGGATCGTTCCTTCAAATTTCTACAATTATCCCGAATCTTCGATCGATAGTAAACAAGCCGATCCAGAAGATTCTACAACAATATCGACTAACGAAAATTATCAACGTTATACAAAGCCTCTCCTAACAACAATGCAAACTCAAATCAAAGGTAAATAAACTCCATTATTGAATACTTTGCAAATCGAAACGATTAGATCTATCGTACACGTTTCCGACGTACTACCATTCGCGTTTCAACGTAACATAACCCCCCACTCAAGAAGAAATTTACCCAATTTCTTTCAACAACGTTGAAACGTAATTCACAAACAATGTACAGAATTAAGACTTATTTCAGCCTGTCTGAACACTATCAACGTTCTCAGTTCATTCACACAGAGTCAATGGTTTTCATCTTCAAATCTGTCTGGATATTGTCAATGTTCACAGTTTATCTACACGGTCAATGTTTTTTTTTTTACTCACACACTCTGCTGAGGAAGTCCGCACCAACATTGTCTGATCCTTTGATAGATTCTACTCGCATGTTAAAGTTCTGCAAGTACATAGCCCATCTCATGATGCGACTGTTCACAAACTTGGCAGAGTTCAAGTAAGTTAACGGCTTATGATCAGTCTGCAGCACGAACTTCACTCCTTGAAGGTACAGTTCGAACTTCCGGATTCCCCATATGATGGCAAGGCACTCTTTCTCCATGGTCGAGTAATTTTTCTCAGCCCTGGACAGCTTCTTGCTGGCGTAACTGACCGGAAATAGTTTCCCTTCGTGTTCTTGCATCAGTATGGCGCCGATGCCTTCGTCCGCTGCGTCTGTTCTTAAGACGAATTCTTTGGAAGTGTCAGGCAGTCGTAGCACCGGATCCTTCGAAAGGAGGTCGCGCACAGTCTGGTATGCCCTCTCCTGAGACGGTCCCCACTGCACTTGGTTTGGACAGCCTTTCCGCACCAGGTCCGACAAAGGTGCTGTGATGGCTGAGTAGTTCGGTACGAACTCCCTATAATACCCAGCCAATCCCAGGAAAGATCGTACTTGCTTCTTTGTTTGGGGACGTGGAGCGTTCAGAATTTTGGTGACGTTTTCTAGCAGAAGCCCCTTCTGTCCTTCTTTCAGCGAATGGCCGATAAAGTCGACGTTGTCAGTTCCCAGAATGCACTTACTGGGTCTCACGGTCAGGTTAGCTTCTGTTAGACGGTGAAACAGCTCCGTCAAGGTCTGCAGATGCTCTTCCCAGGTGCGGGTGTGGACTAGCAGGTCGTCCCAGTAACACACGACGTTGTCCATCCCTTTGAGCATCTTCCTCATTCCTCTCTTTAGGGTAGCTCCGCTGTTGACCATGCCAAAGGGCATCCTTAGGCACTCGTACGTCCCATCAGGAGTTATGAAAGCAGTCTTTGGTATGTCCTGTTGACGCACGGGGACTTGCCAATAACCCTTGCTGAGGTCAATCTTTGAGAAGATTCTACTCCCCGATAATTGGCGGAAGAGGTCTGCTGCGGTAGGCATCGGCTCAGGGTCGAAGACGGTGATCTTATTAACCTTCCTGTAGTCGATGCATACTCTGTTGCTCCCGTCCTTCTTCTTCACGACCACGACAGGGGACGCGTAGGGGGAACTGGACTCCCTGATGATGCCCATCTTCAGCATCTCATCGATGTCTTTCTTCAAGGACTCACGGGCCTTGAAAGGGATCGGGAAGGGCTTGGATCGAACAGGAATATTCGAAGTGAGGTGGACTTCGTGTTCGACCAAAGTTGTAGAGCCAGGGACATCGCTGAAGTTGTGGGGAAACTCGCCCATAAGGTCCTTGAGCTCCATCTTTTGACCTTCCGTCAAGCTTGGTCCTAACTTAACATCATCGATGCCTTCTTTGCTGTGGAAGTCTCCCAGTTCCAACAGTTCCTCGCTGTCAAAGCTGTTGTCGGTCACAGCTGCTGTGCTGCGTGCACAGTCTCTGATGGCCTTTCTACGTACAGCTTAAGGAGGTTGGCGTGGTATATCTTGGAATGCTGGCCGACCTTCACCTTGTAGTCGTTGATCCCCACCACGGTCTCCACTTCGTACGGGCCTTTCCACTGCATCAGCAACTTATTGTGATCAGTAGGTAGCAGCACCAGCACTTTGTTGCCAGGTTTGAACTTCCTGTTCACAGCCCTACGATCGTAGTAGTGCTTTCCACAGTCTTGGGACTTCTTCAGGTTTTCTCTGGCTATCTCGAGAGTCTGCTCCAGCTTCTCCCGTAGCTCAAACACGTACTGGTAGCTGTTCTTCACCTCTGGGGTGTCTACTTCTTTCGTCCACAGTTCTTTTAGGATGTGCATCGGCCCTCGGATGGTTCTTCCGTACAGCAGCTCGAACGGAGAAAAGCCGGTGGACTCCTGCGGTACTTCTCTGTAGGCGAAAAGTAAGGCGTTGATGTAACGATGCCATTGTCTGGGCTGCTCGCTGCACAGTTTCTTCAGGGTGGACTTCAGCGTAGCATTGAACTTTTCGACAAGCCCGTTGCACATTGGATGGTAGGGTGTCGTAGTCAAATGCCGGATGCTCAGCAGTCTGTTGACCTCCTTCATGCAGTCAGAGACGAACTGCGTCCCGAGGTCTGTCAGAATTTCTTCAGGCACTCCAAGTCTACTGAACATGTCCACCAGTGCCTCTGCTACAGTTTCAGTGTCAATCTTCTTCAGTGGCACTGCTTCTGGGTACCGAGTCGCATAGTCCACTAAAGTCAGTACCCATCGATGACCTTCTTCACTCGGAGGTCTTATTTCGCCGATTAAGTCTAAGGCCACCCTCTTAAAGGTCGGTCGATCAGAGGCATCCTCTGCATAGGCACTTTCGGGACCCTTCCTCGAGGTATGGTCTTCTGGCAAATGTCACATGATCGGCAGAAACGGCTGACGTCCGCATGAAGTCCTGGCCAGTAGAACACCGCCTGGATTCTGTCTGACGTCTTCTTGATGCCTAGGTGACCTCCCATGATTGAGTCATGCGCTACTTCCATCACCTGGCGCCTTAGGGGTAACGGTACCAAGACTTGACGTAGTGGTTTCCCTCCGTTGACCCTCGGGTGCTGGAAGATTCGATACAGGATCTTGGCCTTCACCTCAAAATAGACCGTACCACTGCCTTTGGTCACGTGGTCTTGGCGGTTCCTGTACTTGTTTAAAGTGCTATCAGCTTCCTGGAGCTGGATCAGCTTATCTCTGTCCACGATGGCAGCTTTAGAGTTGTCGGCGACCTTCAGTGGCGTAGACGTCTTGTCTCTCTTGGCCTGGGCCCTGGTAGTAACAGCACCGACGATCTCTGGTCGGCAGGGCTGAGCCGGAGTAACCACATTGTCCCGTAGCAGCTCTGTAAGGTCTCCATCGGGAAACGGCAATGGATCCTCCTCCACAACTTCGACGTGTTGGGTTGAGGCAGGACTCCACTCTGGATCGGGGTCGTCGGGTCGTCTCGCGCCGTCGATATTCCCGATCATCAAATCATACAGCGGCTTCTTCAGGCAAACCGCTTCGACTTCGCCTATGTAGAAAGGGGTGTTGACATGAATCTTCGCAACTGGCGCTCTCACACATTTGCTGTCGGCCATAAGTGTCCATTTGAATCGCCAGTGAACTGTTCTTTAGCGATTAGGTCTTCTCTGACGATGACCCCACTGCAGCCAGAGTCTCTTAAAACAGTCACTTCATGATTTCCGACGCGTCCCTTGGAAACTGGCATGTTCTGGACGGTCACAGCTGCGCTGGCGACGACGGGGATGGATTTCCGTTGGCAAGGAGAAGTTGGCCATCGGTCATGCACTCTTGCACGTCCGCAGGAGTAGCTGTGCGCTTGGTCTCACTCGGAAGAATGACGCTCCCGCCGCACACTTGATGGTCAGATCTACTGGTTTGCCGTTGATTGGAGAAACGTCCTCTGTCGGTTGCCCGCCGCTGCATTGTCCGTACTGCTCCGCTGTCCGCTACTTTTGTTTTGAGGACAGTTAGCCGCTCTGTGGTCTGTAGCGTTGCAGGTGAAACAGCCTCTTGAATGCCCTTCCCTGGGAGGTGGCGTGGAGTCCGTGTGTCTCTGGCTCGTCTGACTCCCCTGGATCTGGTTCCCATGGTTTCCAGTCTTCTGAAATGGTTTCGTCGCGCTGGGTGGCCCCAGCGTTTTCTCATGAGCGATGAGATATCTTTCAGCAGCCTCAGCAACGTCTTTTAGCGTCTGCAACTTTTGTATTTCCAAGTGGATCGCGAGGTCCTTAGGGCAGGCGTTGAGTAATTGTTCCCTCACGATCAGCTCATGGAGACTCTCGTAAGTCTTCCCTTTGCCTGATAATTCCACCCACTTGTGTAGATATGATGACAGGCGCTCCACAAATTGCTTTGGTGTCTCGTCTGACAAAGGCCGGCATTCACGAAAGCGTTGACGGTAGCCCTTCTCTGTAAAGTTGTAGCACTGCAATAGGGCCGCTTTCAAAACGTCGTAGTCTTTGGCGTCATTATTCGACAGTCTACTGTAGACATCGAGCGCCTTTCCCGTCAGTAGTGCGCTGAGTATGATCGCCCAGTCTTGACGTTGCCATTTAGCGCTTTCGGCGAACCTTTCGAACCTCGCCAGATAGCTGTCGATCTGGTCCTTTTCGTCGACGAACACTGGCAATTTTGGAGCCTTGAAGTCACTGATAACTTGTGGCGCGCGCTGCTGTTGTTGGATGCGCGCCATTTCTAACTGGAATTGACGCTCAGCCTCTAATCGTCTCTCTTCCATCTCGTCACGTCGACGCTTTTCTTCTCTTTCTTGCCGCTGCTGTTCAATTTCTAAACGCTTCTGTTCTAATTCTCTTTCTTCACGGCGACGCTGCTCTTCTAATTCTCGTTCTTCGCGCCGTCGCTGTTCTTCTCTTTCTTCAAGCAATATTCTCTCCTGGAATTTGACGTACTCCGTCAGCTGTTTGCCTTTTAGATTTAGTTCAACCCCTTTCTGCCAGAAGTCAGCCATCTTGATGCTTCTGGAAAGTTCTTTTCTGGAAAGTTCTTTTTCTAGAAAGTTCTTGACTGTAGAGTTCTTTTTCTGGAAAGTTCTTGACTGTGCTGTACCTTTCTAGACTGTTCTAGAACAGCACGCTTTCTGCAGTAGCGCTGATGCTTGTCACTAGTCGCTTTCGCTGACGCAGGCCCCGCTGTCCTCGTCGTATGCGACGCTGCACCACGCTGGTGTTGATGTATACGCTCCTGTGCTGAAGTAGACGCGACGTCCGCTCGCCGCTCTCTGTAACACTGGCGATGTAGCTCCGAGACTGTCCCTCGACGTAGTCCTGCGGCAGCTACGTAGTCCCGCTCTGTTGTTCGCTCACGAAGCAACTCTTCGGCGACTACACGCCCTTGCAGTCAACCCGAACCTATCGGTGATGTAGTCCCAGTGTGTTGGCCCCTCTCGACGCAACTCGTTGGCGGCTACCCTCGATGACTGCCTCTCGTAACGTTGACTCGCTTGTCTTAGCAGTTGAACCCTTGGCTATGGCGTGAATCGCGGCTTGACCCCCAAAATGTTACACTCGATTCGATGTTGGTGTTTTCTATCAGTATCTGATTCAGCCCCGATGCTTGAATTCCTGATAGTTGTGTAACTCAGATTCGTTTATTCACGCAACCCGTCCAAACAGCGTACAAGTCACAAAGTCGACGTATGAAGTTTTCCACTTTTATTCAGCACACACCAACAACTGCATACAATTCTCAACTCAACTCAACAACTTTCACAGCAACTCTCCAAATCACTATCAACAACTTTACTCTCTCAACAGCAACTCGGCACACGATTAAATAACCTCTCTCTTTTCTGGAACAATTTGGTATACTGTAGAAATGACGCACTGCCACCAATCGAACTAAAGATCGTCATCACTGGCTTACGTCATTACACATTTCTTCTCCTTCCGGATCGTTCCTTCAAATTTCTACAATTATCCCGAATCTTCGATCGATAGTAAACAAGCCGATCCAGAAGATTCTACAACAATATCGACTAACGAAAATTATCAACGTTATACAAAGCCTCTCCTAACAACAATGCAAACTCAAATCAAAGGTAAATAAACTCCATTATTGAATACTTTGCAAATCGAAACGATTAGATCTATCGTACACGTTTCCGACGTACTACCATTCGCGTTTCAACGTAACACCCGCATCTGAATGTGAGAGAATGTGCCCAAGACCTGTAGTACAGAAAGACGCGTTCTGCAGACTCGAGAGAACTTCCAGATACGGCCCCTTTGCAGCTAACCGATCTTGAACACTTGCAAATTAATAGCTTGATGTTTCCTGCTCAGCCTGCAACGTTAAAGATAAACTATCATTATCTATCGATGTGCGCCTATTGCTGTGTTACCATAGTAACAACATTTAGCGTAATAATTGACCTTTTAGAATCCAGTTTTTTGTCTTTGAGCATCTGTTTTATTTCAGTCGCTCTTTATGCTGAGAGGCAGTGGAAACACACTTGCAATGAAACACCACAACCCTCTCCGTCTTGGATGTTTTTATTGAGTGTGCTGGAGTGGTTCTATCAAGCGCTTCAAAGTTTCAATAAAATGTGTTAGGCTATGTTGGGTGTGTTTGTGCAGGTAAACGTGGGTGCGTGTGAGTGTGTGTTTGTGTGCGTGTTTGCGCGCGCGTGTGTGTGTGTGTGTGTGTGTGTGTGTTATAGGGTGTGTTTGTGTGTGTGTATGTGTGTTAGAGAGCGCGCGCGCGTGTTTGTGTATGCGTGTGTGTGTTTGTAAAAACGACGTCATTGTTACATACTCTTTATACTCTACCTACGTTCTTTTGACGGCCCCGTTATTTTGACGTCAAAACAATGTTCCGTTAGGCTTAGGTCTATGTTAGTTTTAGGGTTAGTTTAGGGTTAGTTTGGGTTATGGTTAAGCCTAGGTCTGACGACGAACGAGACTATTTCATCGAGTCATCTCAGTCAACAATAAATTAGAGTATAGCCTCAGCGTCCCCTGCGTGGGATGTCTTTATTGTAAATTAAGTGACCGGCTGGTGGAGTGCCTTCAGTGTTACCACTAGGGTTGTTTCGGCAGATCTTTTGTGCGGATCAGTGGTGAATCCTCTTTCACCGAAGTTGTGGTCTCGATTTTGTGGTCCTGATTCGGCTCTTTGCAGTCCGCTGAATAACTAACTAACTAAATCAGTTCGCAGCGTGATTTGCGATGATTTTCCACGTTTAGAACATGCTCTAATCCGACGAACTAATTGCGAGTCATTTAGCATGGGAACCAATGAAACGCGCTACTTTGATCACGTGATCTTGCGGGAAATGACAAGGCCAAGACCGGCCCGCTAGGAACGTTGAATGTGAAAAATACGTTTGAAGTAATATAGATGATACAGTCACATGAATGTTTATGGGATATTGTCTTTATCGCTGAACTTAACAAATGAATTGCTAGCGTTAATGTAAAAATTCTTCGTCGCTGCTTTTCACACATTTTGACTTTTGGCGCAGCAAGGGTAACAACTCTTGTGCTTTTGTTTATGCACAGTGACTGTGCGCATGTTTACCCAAATCAAACAGTGTGAATACTGACGACTCGCAGCGTCAATCCTCCCATTCAAATCATGACTCGCAAACATGTACTGTCATTATGATTGCAGTCAAAACGTTCGTCGTCAGACCTAGGCTTTAGAGTCAGGATATAGGTTAAGGTTAGCTTCAAAAGGGTACACATTTTATAAAATGCCAAAACAACGTATGTTGCGTATCATGAAAGTCTTAACAAAAGCGTGAGTGTACGGGTGTGTGTGTGAGGTGAGAAGAGAATGAGTATGAGAGTGGGCGGGTAGTATGGGTGCGGGGGGAGAAGGGAAGAGGTATCGGAAGGGGTTGGGAGGGGAGAGGGGGAGTATGTGTATGTAGGTGCTTTAATATTCTTAGTTATTTGTTCCCATAGTTAAGGTAAATTCATGTTATGTTAATTATTTAGTTTAGTTCTGAAGTGTTTATTAAGGATTAGCTATAAGACAGGTCCATATACAACAGTTAACTAACGAGACTTTTATAAATTAACAGCGCGGTGCTTGTTTGACCTAAAACGCTATTTCATATGTAGCCGAGCGGAGTATTTGACTCCCGTCTCTCGGCTACGACCTTGAGAACATTGCTCCACCCGAGCTGTTATTTTCATTTTATCCCTCAAAAGAGGGACATAAAAATATTTGCCCTGCAAGGCGGTGAAGCGTGGTTGGTAGTACCGGGTTGCCGGCTACTAGTGCCACGCACTCTTCTGCAAAGCCACTGCCACCGACCTGCATAAAATGCCTGCCGACAATGTAGTCCCGCTCACCACCCAAAGCAGAAGGCGAATGGTCAGCCGGGGAGAACAAATGTCGTGTCGCCTTGTCCTGCATAACCCAATGGCATACCCAAAGGATTCTGCAAAGCAGGAGCCACCCAAGGCTAGTCTAACCAAGAAATTCAAGGTAGACAATTTCTCTCCCAAGCCTCAACCAGTCGCCTTCCTTTCCGCTACAGATCCCACAGCTCAAATCGAACCATGTCCTCATGGTTTCCCCGTTCGCAACATGTATGTCTGGAACCGACATTGACTACGCCAAGTCAGTCCACATTCACTGACTTAACAGTGAAAAAACAACTGCATTCAGCAGTTACCACGGTCCAGCATCATCCTGCTCCCGGTCGTTGCACCACTTGTTGCCGAGCGGAGTATTTGACTCCCGTCTCTTGGCAGTGGTGCAACGACCGTGAACAGGATGATGCTGGACGGTGGTAACTGCTGAATGCAGTGTTTTTCACTGTTAAGTCTGTGAATGTGGACTGACTTTGCTACATATGAAATAGCTTTTTAGGTCAAACAAGCACCGCGCTGGAAGCATTCTAGCGGCAAAAGGTCTATTACCATTATCTCTGTGTATGTGGGTGAAATGGTGTGTGTTTGTGAGTTCGCGCGCCGGTCTTGGAGCGTGTGGTGTAGGTGTGTGTATAATGTATGTGTATGTGAGCACACCACCTACGACGAAGTCCAACTTACCATCCCACGATGACATGCTCACAGTGGCGAAGAAACGAAAACTCCGATGGTATGGCCACGTCACCAGAGCATCAGGCCTAGCAAAAGACCGCCCTCCAAGGCACGGTGCAAGGAGGCAGAAGAAGAGGGAGGCAGAAAATGAGGTGGGGAAGACAACTTTCAGGAATGGACTGGCTTGACACTGAGTGAAGCCACGAGGGCTGCCGAGAATGGAGAACGATGGAGTACGCTGGTTAAACGATCATCTTTGGTGCCCCAAAGACTTTTTAGTTACCGGATAGGATAGGATAGGATAGTGTATGTGAGCCCTGTTTTTATTCGTATCTGTATCTGCGTCCGCCTGTATCTTCGTCTATTTGTTATTATTATTTATTTTTTTTTTGTAGTTGTAAAAAACGTTTTGAATAAAAATGGCCCCATTTTTTAAATAGTTGGTTTATGTGGCCAGTCTTTGTTGGAGGGAGCAAGACTTCCTTTAAAAAAAAAAAATCTTCCGCTCTAGAGAACAATAACGTTGCTAAGTAAAAGAGGACAATGATGGTTATTGGCCATTGTTTTGTGTGTGATTGCTGTTACTACGTCTACGTCTGTGAGAGAAGAGTATGATGGTTATTGCCATTGTTTTGTGTGTGATTGCTGTTACTACGTCTACGTCTGTGAGAGAAGAGTATGATGGTTATTAGCCATTGTTTTGTGTGTGATTGCTGTTACTACGTCTACGTCTGTGAGAGAAGAGTATGATGGTTATTAGCCATTGTTTTGTGTGTGATTGCTGTTACTACGTCTACGTCTGTGAGAGAAGAGTATGATGGTTATTAGCCATTGTTTTGTGTGTGATTGCTGTTACTACGTCTACGTCTGTGAGAGAAGAGTATGATGGTTATTGCCATTGTTTTGTGTGTGATTGCTGTTACTACGTCTACGTCTGTGAGAGAAGAGTATGATGGTTATTGCCATTGTTTTGTGTGTGATTGCTGTTACTACGTCTACGTCTGTGAGAGAAGAGTATGATGGTTATTAGCCATTGTTTTGTGTGTGATTGCTGTTACTACTTCTACGTCTGTGAGAGAAGGGTGTGATGGTTATTGGCCATTGTTTTGTGTGTGATTGCTGTTACTACGTCTACGTCTGTGTTTGGATCAGAAAACACCAGGGAGAAGAATATGACGGTTTCTCTTTGTTCCCAGTTTAATTCCTCTACCTTCTGACCTGTGTATCCTCTCTCTCTCTCTCTCTCTCTCTCTCTCTCTCTCTCTCTCTCTCTCTCTCTCTCTCTCTCTCTTTCTCTCCCTCTCTTGTTTTTATTCTTTGATTAAACCACCTTAGATGTTAAAGATTAATTTTTCTGTCTTATCTGTCTGTTACCCTCAACTACTGCTACTATTACTACTACTACTACTGCTGCTGCTGCTGTTGCTGCTACTGCTACAACTGCTACTACCACAACTGCTACTACCACTTATTACTGCTACTACTAGTGCTACTACTACTACTTCTTCTTCTACCATCTCTCTCACTCTCTTTTGATAAAGTTAAACCAGCTTAGGTTTCTTCTGTGCATCTCTCTCTCCTCGCTGTCCCACTCCCTCCCCTTCTGTCTATCTTATAATTCTTTGTCTTTTCGTCTAGAAGATGTTTATAGTGAGTGTATACGTTCTCCGTATACACGGCCATGAAGCACAGCACAGATCGCAAGGACTGGCCTGTTCACAGGTCGCTAGGACTGTGCTGTTCCCCAAGGGGAAGACGTAGTCATCATGGTCCGCATCCCCAAATTACTCCAAAACCGGACCTAGAGTAACCAAGACCCACAACTGCCATTCTGCGAAAACCATGTTTCAGTGAGCGACATTTGGACAGCAGATAATCCGGTTAGATCCTGTATCGGCCAGCGCCTTGAGCAGCTCTTGAGCCGGAAAGGTTCTATTTAAGGACGATGAAATAAAACAAGCATAAAGGAGAAAACTATAAGCAAAAGAGTTCAGATCTTGGGACTGTGAGCTGATACTCCATAACTGTAGGTTCGTGCTCTAATGCAACATAATAGTCATAAGGTTACAAACTAAGGCATCTTGGGACAGAGATTAGACTCCCGGTACTGATAACGAATGGGACTGGGGCATGTTTTATGTCTTCTTGTTGTTGTTGTTGTTGTTGTTGTTGTTGTTCTTCTTCTTCTTCTTCTTCTTCTTCTTCTTCTTCTTCTTCTTCTTCTTCTTCTCGTTACGCATTCTCCTCCTCTTCGTTCTTTTTCTCGTTAGAAACCGGGTTATAATACTATAATGTTTAGTCGACGTTTACATATGATAACGTTCTTGTTTCACAATTGTTAGGGTTGAATTTTTATATATGTAAAATGCGGCAGGTTTAAGTTTGATTATTATAAACGTATTATGTTTGCATGGGTGCCTGAAACAAGGACTAATTGTAAGAATAAGCTGTAAGCTTAAAATTACTATCCTTGTAACATGTTGTCATTGTAATAAACGTTTAAAGTCTAACAATAAAAAGGCTATCTCTTTCTCTGTCCCTCCGTTCTGTCTTTCTCTGTCCCTCCGTTCTGTCTTTCTCTGTCCCTCCGTTCTCTCTTTCTCTGTCCCTCCGCTCTCTCCCTCTCCTCCCTTTCTATCTATTATAACTGGATTTTGTTTCGAGTTACAATACAGAGAAAACTTTGTATTCTCGTCTTGCTGTCTTATCTGTGTTCCGAAAACGGCATTCCGTGAAACCCACCCTCCCCCCCCCCCCAAAAAAAAAACAAAAAAAAAGAAAATTCTGTTTACGGTAACATAAAAAAAAGGGTCGGTTGTCCGGCTTTTTTTTTTTTTAAAACCACGTTTTCACCTTGGGTACGATTTTTTCCCTTTTTTTTTTCCCAGACGGTCCCAAAAGAAAGTTTAGGGTCGGGTCCAAAAGTTATAGGTCGGTCGGGAAATCGTAAGCAGACATTTTTTGTTGTTGGCCTAATGAATTGGAATGGAATGATTCGGATGCCCAAAGACTGTATACGAATACAGCCACAGCCTTCTGCAGGCGGATGCGCACGTTCGCTTCATGAATTCAGCGCAGCCAACACTACATCATGACTAAAGATTGCGTACAAATATTCCTCCTTCATATTCCACATTATCAGCCAATAGGAGTGGAAGGGTGGGTGATGTAACAAGAGCCCCGTTTACGCAGCCATTGAAGCCTTTGTACTGTTAGTATGAAGCAGACGACAGAAGTGATCATGCGTAGCACAGTTGTAGCTTGATGCAAGCACAGTTAGTGACATCATCGCAGCCTACGATCCAGCTTGAAGTTTACATCCACTCAGAGTTGTTTCATCCAATGAGAACACAGCTAGGTTAGATAGAACCAGTTCTGGCTGATTCAAGGAGAGAGATAGAAAAGTCAGTCTACAGTTAAACTGCCTAGAGAACACAGCTAGCAGAAATCTCTCCACTGATAGACCAGGGAAGCAGTACTTGTTGAATATCTGGATCTGGAATAATACGTCACAGGAGCCTTGTTGGCTATCGTCGTGACGGACCTGGGGGCGCAAGCTACTTGTTGGAGGGTCTTGGTTAAAACTTCCAATGTCACTGGTTTTAAAAACTGGTTAAAAACATGGAATTGGTCAGTGGATTGACAGCCCTAGCGGTGACGTCCTCAGCGCTGGTGATGCTGCGCTGGCGATGTCATCGTTGCTTAGTTGATTCCACTCGACTGCAGTCCGTACAAAGAATGAGTGCTTGTACTGTTCGGTCCTGCATGGAGGGATGCGGAAGCCGCGCGAGTTATTCACCGCTTGCCTTTGGACGATGTTGTCACTGCTGTAGTCTTTAAACCTTGTAGGACGTATTCTTCGTCGGCCGGTAGGGGCAGGGTGGAGGAACTTGTCAGGAGGTAGTGCTGGGATTTCACCATCTACCATTCTGTGGAAGAGTTTGAGGCGAAGCTGCCTGCGTCGTTCTTCAAGTGATGGGAGTTTCAGGGTTTCCAGCATGGCGCTCACGCAGCCTGGGTTCCGGGACTTATAGTCTCTTGTTATGAAGCGGGCTGCCTGGCGTTGAACTCTTTCAAGCTTATCTACCTCCTGTTTCAAATAAGGGTCCCATATCGTAGCTCCATATTCAAGCGTGGACCGTACTAGTGAGATGTACGCCAAACGTCTACTCCCCTGGGGGCAATTCCGTAGGTTCCGGCGAAGAAAGCCCAAAGTTGATCCTGCCTTGCGACAGATGTTGGCAATATGGGATGCCCATTTTAGGTCTGATGAGATCAGGATACCAAGTGTCATGATCGGCTGTAGAAGGATGTGGGAGAGGGGAAGATTGAGGGTGGGGGTGGCGTAATTGACCAACTGTGCTGAGTTCATTACAAAGTTTGTTAAAGTTAACGGTTTTGGTTGTAATAAAGGTATCGAAATGCGTGTGTGTGGTTCACTCAGGAATAGGGTCAAAGGTTACGCCGATGTACCGTTAAAACAAGGGAAATAACTCCAAGTCAGAACCGAAATGTAACATTCAAACGTTTGCGGTTGATTTGAGCCAAAAAAAAAAAGCCCACTTTATCATTATGTAATATGATGATAACAAGGCCAATTTGAAGGTAACACCGTTTTGCCCAAAAGTAAACAAAGCTTTGGAATTGGGGTCTCTTCACCGGGGTAAAAAAGTAATACGTAAGCTCTTGGCAAACTTTTGCCTTACACCCCGTTTCCCCTGCCGCACTCACCCCGCTCAAATGTAACATAGGGCCAGACATTATGCCTTGAATGGGAGTCTCCGTTCTGGCGCCATGTCAAACAAAACCTAGAAAGAAACACTACCATAAATTGTAGTACAGATGACAGGCGAAGACATCTGTGTTCTGTGATACAAAAAGAGGAAGAAGAAGAAGAAGAAGAAGAGGGGGAGAAGGAAGAGCAGCAGCATCAAGACGGGGTGAGGTGGGAGGTGGATTGTGAATGAGTTCGAGAAAGAGAAGATCGTGTAAGACAGAGAGAGAGAGAGAGAGAGAGAGAGAGAGGGAGAGAGAGGGAGAGAGAGAAAGAGAAATAATTGAGGGGGGGGGGGGGAGAGAGACTCAGAGAGAGACGCTAGACACCTACAGAGAGACACAGAGGTCGACATATAACAAAATTGCACTGACGGAAAAAAGGACCGGGGGGGGGGGGGGGGGGGGGAGTTTGCAATCGGTGGAGCGAAAAGTGTTTTTGGTATCGATTCTTTGCCGCCCACACACAGCTACGACCTTCAGTTGACGTCTGTCAATGTAAGTCTTCGGCCTGAGTAGTCTCCCCTTTCGCCAGCACCGAATAGCACCGCACACAAGTTGAGCGTGTGTAGCGGATCCTCTGTGAGCACAGCGAGAGATAGCACCCAGCTTTTATCGTATGTTGCGTAGCTGCAAGGCAGAGCGTTCACCTTGCACGCCCTTGATCCGAGTTCGGATTGTGTGATGAACGAGATAATGACAGCCATTGTTTTTTCTCACCATCTATCTTAGTAGCACGATTGCTCTGGTGGTTCAGTGTTGATTGTAGGTCTCGCCATTAGTGGGTGTAGACGTTCATTGTCCCTGTTCATTGTTACGTATGAGATATATGTTAAGGGCTATGGTACATAGACGTTCAATGTCAATGTTCATTGTTACGTATGAGATATATGTTAAGGGCTATGGTACATAGACGTTCAATGTCAATGTTCATTGTTACGTATGAGAATATGTTAAGGGCTATGGTACATAGACGTTCAATGTCAATGTTCATTGTTACGTATGAGATATATGTTAAGGGCTATGGTACATAGACGTTCAATGTCAATGTTCATTGTTACGTATGAGAATATGTTAAGGGCTATGGCACATTGACGTTCAGTGTTAATGTTCATTGTTACGTATGAGATATATGTTAAGGGCTATGGTACATAGACGTTCAATGTCCATGTTCATTGTTACGTATGAAGATATATGTTAAGGGCTATGGTACATAGACGTTCAATGTCCATGTTCATTATTACGTATGAGATATATGTTAAGGGCTATGGTACATAGACGTTCAATGTCCATGTTTGTTTGTTTGTATGTAGATTATAGTCACACGACACTTTCGCATATAGGTGACTTCTGGACCGATTTATACTGACACCAGCGGGCCAGTTGTTGGTAAAGGGGAAAATAATATGATCACACGTTTACCAATCCCGGATTCGAACCAGCGACCTTTCGGTTACTAGCAAGACGCTCTTACCAACTGAGCTACCCGGCCCCTCTCGTCCATGTTCATTGTTACGTATGAGATATATGTTAAGGGCTATGGTACATAGACGTTCAATATCCATGTTCATTGTTACGTATGAGATATATGTTAAGGGCTATGGTACATTGACGTTCAATGTCAATATTCATTGTTACGTATGAGATATATGTTAAGGGCTATGGTACATAGACGTTCAATGTCCATGTTCATTGTTACGTATGAGATATATGTTAAGGGCTATGGTACATAGACGTTCAATGTCAATATTCATTGTTACGTTTGAGATATAAGTTAAGGGCTATGGTACATTGACGTTCAATGTCAATATTCATTGTTACGTATGAGATATATGTTAAGGGCTATGGTACAATGACGTTCAATGTCCATGTTCATTGTTACGTATGAGATATATGTTAAGGGCTATGGTACATACGGTTAGTAATATCAACCCGCATGCTTAGATTAGGCCTTTAAATTTCAGTCCAGTCAAGTCGTCAAGTCAACCAATCTTCATTTTCCACAATGGGGAGTTGATACAGCACACTGCGTCTCAGGGAGTAAAGATTTTGTTGTTGTTGTTGTTGTTGGTTTTTGGTGGTGTTGTAACCAACTAACAATACCAGTAATACCTCAAATCACAAAATAGCGACGACTAAATTTATATTTCCACGACAGTCATTTATACATTATACTTTCAACTACAATTATTCCTACATCTGCGCACGCACGCACACTCTCTCCCCCTCCACCCCTCCACCCCACACACACACGCACACACACACGCGCGCGAACTCTTCCATCTATTTCACAGCAAACACATACACCCACGCAAAGAATGTGTAGAAAAGTTCAAAATAACGATAAAATACCCTTCTCTATTGATTGTACAAATATTGGATATGAAAATAAATGTAATATTAACAGAGAATTCGATCGTTCGCCTGGCACACCGATGACCCAGGTTCGAATCCCGTGGTGGGCGATATAAAATGTGGCCATTTTCACTGTCTATTTTAGCAGTATGATTGCTCTGGTGGTTCAGTGTTGATTCAGGTCCCTACCCCTCTTTTCCTGGGCTGGTTATACCCGTCTGCCATATCGCCAATGGTGGGTGTAGATGTTATTGTTAAACCTCTATGTTCATTCACAGAGTATTTAAATGTACACAGGCTACGAGTCATTCAAAGGACGGGTGCGCATATGCACGACCTAGATTAAATGTACGCCGCGTTTTTCATTACCCTCTCCCGGGCCTTCTTGACAGTTTAACCGGGTTCTTTCACGTACATCTGCAGCGACACACGGAAGTGAATCATCGTGTAAAGGGTCATTACGAAAAGCTCACAGGTGTCAGAAGAGCGCTTTGAGCTGACTCTGTGGGGAATCGAGCTATACATAAAACAAATTAATAATAATAATAATAATAATAATAATAATATTATTATTATTATTATTATTATTATTATTATTATTATTATTATTATTATTATTATTATTATTATTATTGTCGTCTCCTTTGAGAAGAATCTCCCTGTCAAGGTCGTGTAGTATTTGAATCAACCTCACCCCAGGCGAATGTTCTATATTTGCTTTGCGAGCGTGGTACGCTGTTGTATCCTCTGGACTCCCAGGTGGACAATCAATTTGAAGATGGTGGTTTTGATTGCTCCGGCAGAACAGTTTTGTCATCTTGTCGTGTTTCGCCGGAGCTCCAAGAATCTTGCTTGGCCACGTTAGTGATCTTGTACACGTTTTGAGACACGCGTCCTGTCAAGCCAATCAAGTAATAAAATACGTTAACAAAGTTATCGAATGCCTCGTGGGCTCGCGCGTGTCAACCATATAAAAGATATTTCGCGGCGATTTGTTTATATTGTTCGTCAGTTAGACATGGCAACGGATTGATCTTGTTGGCAACCTCACGTCTTCGTAGTCGTAGTTCTCCACTGACATAGCTGAACGTATACTTCACGGTGGCTCCCGCTACAGTAGGGTGAAATGCTGACAGGGTTATCTCCTGTCCAAATGTCGCTAAATTGGTCTGCAGTTATGTCCCTTTGCAGTTCTTTACATGCCGTTTGCTACTTTAAGGGTGAAACTTTGATGAGATTAACTCCCCCTTTGGAGCGTGATGGGGGCAAGTTACAGTGGGCGACAATGGAGGTTGGATAATGTTTTTGTTGTGTGTAACAGACAGACAGTCAGTCAGTCAGATAGTTAGACACATTGAGACAGACTGAGATAGACAGCATGAAGGAATATAGAATACTAGGCTGACAAGGGCCTAAACACTAGAAAAGAAAAAGAATAAGTTGGAGATATGAAATATTCGTTTATAGAGTTGGTGTTGAATATAATTCATTTTCGTTACTCATGCAAAGGGGGAACGTTTCTGACTTTTATAACTAAAAGTGCCACAGCGGCAGTGTAGTTCCACCACTGACAGCCGAAGGGGAAGAAGACCCACGAACCTCCTCTTCCATTGAGCCTACAGCTCGTAACTTACTGTACAGTGAAAGAAGCTACTCCTGCAAGGCCCGGCTACACTTTTGTCACGCACCCGGCCACACTTGTGTTACGCTTATGAATTCCTTTTGTTTTTCTTTGCGTACTGACTTACGCTTATGAATTCCTTTTGTATTTCCTTGCGTAATGACTTACGCTTATGAATTCCTTTTGTATTTCCTTGCGTACTGACTTACGCCTATGAATTCCTTTTGTATTTCCTTGCGTAATGACTTACGCTTATGAATTCCTTTTGTATTTCCTTGCGTAATGACAAACGTGAAATTTCACAAGGATAGCTAATGTTTGATTTTTTCGGCAAAAATACACAAGGCTGGGCTTACGAGGACCAATCAGAAGCGAAAGTGTGAAGTCACGAGTTTAGAGGTCAACCTAAACTCCTCCTACACGAATGGTTACGCGCAACAAAGATTGTCTGCTACACAGGAATTGGCGAGCTAAGGCAGTTCAATTTACTTGTTGCGTGTCGATCTTAGTAAAGTTGTTTCATATTATAGTCAAATCGTGAAAGAGTACATTACATCGTCTTGAAAAAGTGCCTTGTTGTAGTGAAACAACACAGCTGCACACGGTTATAAATTCGAACTAGGCCATGATAAACATGGCGCCACTACCTCCGACCCAATGTATAAGCCGTAAAACGTAAGCCAAATGGGAACACTACTTTAGGGGGACCTGCAACATCCTATCTGGCTTGCTACTGTGACCGTAATCTACATAACGTAACGTAACGTATCCGGCTTGCGGTCCCCTATACGCTTCGTGTCCGGGTACGGTAATCTACCTGTAACAAGCAGACCCGTTTACCCCGCGCTATTTGAGCTTTTGCTTGTTTAGCAGTAGTAAAACTTAAAAGGTTACTGTAGTCTATAGCAGACGATTAAGGTATAACTGATGTGTACGCACACACTGCGAGCTGACGCGAGCCGTTTAGTGACATCATCGCAGCCTACGATCGAGTTTCGAACTTTATATCCACTTAGATTGTTTCATCCAATCGAGACACATTATAATAATAATAATAATAATAATAATTATTATTATTATTATTATTATTATTATTATTATTATTATTATTATTATTGAATTATAAAATAAATCTACGATTCGAGTTGGCTGCTGAGGCATCTACAGCATCGAGCGCAGATAGCCCACCCGTCGAACACAAGCAACGACAACACAGAGTGTCGTAGAAGCTACCTCAACGCAGCGCTTCGACCACGAAAACATTCAGTTAAGTGCCCAGGAAACAGTGCACTAAAACTGTATCAAAAGGACCACAGTAGTCCAATCTTCATGAACGCTAGTAGCCAGTGCCCTATGAAGAAAAAGTAGCTGCCTAGATTATCATTGCGAACCATTCGCATTGACAATTGAACTTTTAAGTTAGATTCATACTTCAAAGATCGTGTATAGAGTAGAAGAAATAAATGTGTGATTTTGACTGTTATCAAGTGGCTGGACTACATATGATTCATAGCCGTGTGAAAGCTAGTGTGACAGTGATCTTTTACCATTTTACTATCTATCTCTGTACCCCAGCCGTAACACAGACCGAGCTAAACAAATAAATGTATTAAAGTAATTCACCGGGTGACTCACTAGCGGTCCCCATAGAATAAGACGTGAGGGTTACAGCATTCCATTGTGCAGAGCCCAGCAACAATAAAACTCCACGTCACACTACCTAAGGTAACGTATCCGGCTTGTGAGCCGGGTAGCTCAGTTGGTAGAGCGGCTTACTAGTAACCGAAAGGTACTTGGTTCGAATCCCAGATTGGCCAAAGTGTGACCGTATTATTTTCCCCTTACCATCAACTGGTTCGCTGGTGTCAGAATAATGTGACCAGTAGTCGCCTATGCGCTAGGGTGTCGTGTGACTATAATCTACAATTACATTTATCGTTCTTGCGCTGTTACCGCTGTTACTGCCTGCTACCGAATGGTGCGAAAACTTACCAAATGTTTAATTCACTGTTAATTCATGGCTATTTGTTTGTATTAAGGATATGTGTGCGTGTGTCTACTATTTGCGATAGTTGAATCTAAATGTCGTGTCCTACCATTCAGGAGATCGTCTGATTTAGGCAGTGGGTCACTTAACCGCCCTTAGAAATCCCAAACAGGCGTGAAAAACATGGACTTATATGTGGCTGTTTACGTGCGAGCTGGTTCTCGCCTGTTGTACGCGTACTGACTCCATCGAAGGCAACTGGCGAGGTGATATAAATATAAAGGGGTAGGAAGATATCTTTTTTTTAACAGTTGTATACACGCTTATTTAAGCCCATGCCACACGAGCGTCAAATCTACTGGACTTGACGCGAATCGGAACAATTTTCGACTTCGAAGTCGGAATTTCATTTTGACTTGAATCGCGCAGTGCCACACGAAAGTCGCACATCGAGTCAAACTTCAGGGTTATTGGTCTTGAAGTTTTGCTGTACGTGTGTTGTGATCACGTGATTCGTATTCTGCTTCGAATCCTGACTTCAGCAAACTATTTTGTGATTGCTGGATAGTAGTGGGCAGCGCTTTGAGAAGCTCTCTGAGCTTATAAGTGCGCTATATAAGAGAAATCTCTTTCTTTCTCATTGGCCAAAAGGTCCGAATCACACAATCGAGACTCGCGGAATTAGAACATGTTGAAAGTCGGCAATCGGAGCCAATTCAAAGAATCTGGATTCGCGATGCACAGAGTGCCACACGACAATCACGGGATTTTGTCGTGATTTCATGAATTGGATTCAAGATTTGACACTCGTGTGGCATGACCATTAAGAATTTTGACCTCCGTAATGTTGATTCATAAAATCTTTCGCTGTAAGCTTTGTTTTTCCAATGGAGCAGCAATCACTGTGCATGTTGAAAGGATCTGTCGAGGGCAGGGAGGGAGGAGGGGGGTGGTGGTCAAAATAGATCGCTCTAAGGTAAATTGATACTACAGGAGAAAGATAAGAAATGTTCTGCCCACCTTGAGGAGACAGGATAGTGACAAAGCCTCCCAAACTGCATGGCAGTTTGCTGAGGATTAGTGTCGGCCGGGGCCGTTGCAGGCTGCACGTGATTAACTAGAGTGGGATTGCAGATCTACGTTTCTTCGTTTGGCTCTACTCGTTATTATTTGTTCTCATACTTCTGGTTCTTCTTCTTCTGTTATTCCTATGCATGGGTAATTTATTTGTGAGGGGAGTCGTGTGTGTATGTGGGTGGATGGGGGGGGGGGGGGTGTGGGAGGGAGTTTGGTATTTGTGTGTGTTTGATTGGATGTGTGTGTGTTCTTCTTCTTCTTCTTCTTCTTCTTCTTCTTCTTCTTCTTCTTCTTCTTCTTCTTCTTCTTCTTCTTCTTCTTCTTCTTCTCTTTTTCTCCTCCTTCTTCTCTTCTTTTTCTTCTTCTCCCCCTTCTTCTTCTTCTGCTAGCGCTTACTCCTTTACTCTTGCAAAATGAAATTGTTATCTTATAATAATAATAATAACTAGCATTTATAAAGCGCCTACCCTAAGGATCTAAGCGCTATACACGCACACTTTCTTACGCAAACACATATACACACTATACATATACTATAATTATAAGACAAGTTACTCTTTCACGCGTACATACTACTGCTGTGTAAATCAATATGACAAAAACATACTAAATTACTACTTAACCCCCCACCCCTCCAAACCCCTTTTACAACTACAGATACTGCTGAAAGACTTTTGCGAAAAGATACGTTTTAAGGTTGGATTTGAACGATTCACAGGAGGTAGAATGTCTAACATGAAAGGGGAGAGAATTCCATAGGTGAGGGCCGTGGACAGCAAAAGAGCGGAAACCATGCGATTTTCTTTTGTAACGGCCCTGACGGAGAAGACGACAGTCAGTGGATGAGCGAAGGGAACGAGATGGAGTGTAAAGGGAGACAAGGTCAGATAGATAAGAAGGAGCAGAACCGATGACAATATTGTAGCAGATACAGGCAGTTTTATACTTAACACGTTCCGCGACAGGAAGCCAGTGTAGCTTAACAAGGAGAGGTGTGGAGGGTTCTTACTTCTTGTTTTTTTTTCTTCTTGTTCTTGTTCTTCTTCTCCTTGTTCTTCTTCATCCTGTCTATGCCTGCGTGTTGTTTTGTGTTTGCAATTGAGGTCAAAATATTGTCCTTGTGCATCGTTCATGCCACGTGCAAGAACAAACAAACAAAAAACCAATTTGTAATCATGTTTCTGCTTTCATGATGGAAGCCCTTAAAACGAAGCAGTGGGGTCACAGTAGCAGTATGTTGTTCTTCGGTTTTCATGACGCAAGCCGAGAAATATTGGTGATGCTGTGCTGGTGCTATGTTACTACGTGTTATCACGTGTTATTATGTTATCAAAGTTATCTAAACGTGGTCGAGGTGGAAATCGATATATAACTGAATTACGGGGTTTTCTTCAGTTTGGGGGTCCAGAAAAGTCTGGAAATTCTTTGAAATAGGCGGGAATCAGAACGATGTCGTTCGGTCTGTCGGTCGGTCCGTTTGTCGAAAACCATATTTCAAGAACCACTGGAGGTATTTTGTACATAGGTCATACACAATTAGGCTAGTGGCCTGACTCCCGTGCCATCCTATTTGCTCTACCGCAAAGGCCAAGGTCACTGGCGTCACGTGGTTGCTAAGCGCGTTTTGCCTAATAGGTCTGTATCAAAAAACAGCTAAAGCGAATTGGCTGAGTTTTGGTATACAGGCATGCGACATCCTTCAGTAGCAGGACGGTTGTCGCTAAGTCTGCCGATCCTTCGCTCCAAATTTCACTTTTTTTTGTGGCTCAAAACGCACTTTATTTGCCTGATCTCCAAAGTAACTGAACCGAAATTAATCATTTTTACTGTTCAGATACTTTAACTACTGTAGCAGTAGAACAGTAAAAATGATGAATGATGTTGGATCATTGATATTTGTGCTTTCACAAGGGTAAGGCATTGTGCTTCCCCATTTTCTAACCAGGGTTTGCACTGTATCGAAATATTGGCTGGTCTGATTTAGATTTTGTTTTTGGCCTTGACAGACAGACAGTGGCCCATCATTTCATGTTTTCCTTTTGCTTCGTTAGGATGGAATAGCTTCAAATATTTAGGGTATCAGACAATGGATCACGACGCGACAGGAAGTCCTCTCCAGAATCACACAAACAATTGCTGCCCTGGCAAGGTTGAAGCCAATTTGGAAAGACAGGACCATCAGTCTACATTTCAAGGTAAGGCTGCTGAGCTCCCTTGTCATCTCCATCTTCCTATATGCTTGCGAAGCATGGACCCTCACAGCAGATCTACAACGAAGAATACAAAGCATGGAGATGAGGTGCTACAGAAGACTTCTGGGCATTTCCTATACCCAGCACATCACCAACGACGAAGTCCGACAGACAATCACCCAAGCCATTGGACAACACGATGACCTGCTCACAGGGGTGAAAAAAAGTAAACTCCGATGGTATAGCCACATCGCCAGATCATCAGGTCTTGCAAAGACCATCCTGCAAGGAGGTAGAAGAAGAGGTAGACCGAAAAAGAGGTGGGAGGACAAACATTCGAGAATGGACTGGTTTGACACTAAGCGAAACCATCAGGGATGCTGAGGACAGGGAAAGATGGAGTACGCTGGTTAAACGATCATCTGTGGTGCCCCTACGACCTCCGAGTTATGGGATAGGATAGGATAAAACCCTGTGACAACTCCGACCACAAAATGAACATTTGTGACAATGCTGATTTTTCGGCCACCTAGGAGTGTCTGGAAATACGTTTGAATGGGTTGACATCTTGTTTTGTTTTCGTGTTAGCTTTTCATCTCGCACTTGACAGACACACACAAACATGGTGGCTTCCAAGTCAAATAACTGAAATCTCGGTCTCGCGGGATCTTAGTTACGGTTGCGTATGCAAATCGGTCCGCTAGGAGTTACCAAACGGTTGTGTAAAACAGCTTCAGTATCGATCTCCTCACATTGAAATGTAATAAGTAGATCGTGTTGCGATGTTGCCGTGGTACCAGGGCAGGTCTCATGTGTGGAGCTACCACGTGCTTGAATTTTGTGTTTGACAGCATTTTATTTATTTATTTATTTTCATGATGATGATGACGATGATGATGATGATGATGATGATGATGATGATGATGGAGAAATGCTCGGAGCGCGAAAACAAAATAATGATGATAAAGAAGAAGGAGGAGGAGGATAAGAAGAAGAAGAAGAAGGTGATGATGATGATGAGGAGGAGGAGGAGGAGAAAGAGGAGGAGGAGGAGGATGCAGGAGTTTTTTTTTGTGTTGTTATTGCTTTTACGGCACGTTGAAGAATACGGTAAATTCGTTCAAAATACAAGTGACAGGTGACTCAAATGAAGAAATATAGAAGGTTAGTCTTGATGGCGCAGTGGTCGATGACATTATACAGTCAGCAAGCTGGCAGCACGTGCGTGTTTCGCCTTCTGCCAGTGCCTTGAGCCTTTCCTTTGAGCTAATAAGTGCTCTATGTAAAAACAATTCTTTGCCTGTTCATGGGAAGAAAAAAAAAAGACTACAAAATTTATTACATCAAATGACATTAGGACATTACACAAGGAATTTGGTCCGAGGCTGGTAAAAACACACACTCCACAGGCAGCCAATCCATCATTCCTTTTATTTTAAGCTTATAAAATGCCTAGCCTTTAGTTACACACTTGCAGTGACATGCTGTAAAACATAATTATTCCGCGTGCATCCAGAACGTCATGTTACTGTCAGTAAACACATCGGTTTGATAGCGAGCGAATGCATCTCTGAATAATGTCAGTACCCTGATTGCAAGGTTTACGCACAGCAGACGACATTGATTTTACCGTCATCGTTTCACTGTCGTATTCGTATTAACTAACGGCATCCCAATGATTATTACTTTTTTTTGCGACAACGCTTCACATCTCCGAAAGTTCGAGAAGACGAGGTGAGAGAGAGAGAGAGAGAGAGAGAGAGAGAGAGAGAGAGAGAGAGAGAGAGGTGTTTTATTAAATAATCATAAAACAGGTTCATTTTAATGGGGAGGATGGAGCTTGGGATTCAGCGCGAGCATGTGAACTCACATTATAAAATGAAAGCATAATACTAAGAATATAATTTACCAAAATTACACTCTTACATCCATCTTTATGATCGAATACTCCCTCTCTCTCTCTCTCTCTCTCTCTCTCTCTCTCTCTCTCTCTCTCTCTCTCTCTCTCTCTCTCTCTCTCCACGATGTGTTTTTTTAGCCTAGTTATTTTATGTCTCTCCCCTCCCCGTCTTCCCACTCCCCTCAGAATATGTTTACGGTATTCCGACCGACCCTAATTTGTTGGCCCAAGGAAAAAACAAAGGTTTTAAAACAAAAAATCCGATCTACCGATCCCATTTTTTCCTATGAAACCGTGAACAGACATATTATTTTTTTTGGCCTTAGGTTAAATTTTCTCCCCACACTAATAATATGTAGTATAGTGTAGGTCGAAATATATAATAACAGTGTTTATAAAATAAATAAATAAATAAACATGTCATGAAATTGACACTGATTGACAATGGGAGGTTTGGAAGTTGGTTTTTCTTTCTCTTCTTCATCCTCGGCCTTGCAGCATCAACTCGGTAACGTTAAATGTTTTCACTTTGATAAACACAGGTACCTACTGGGCAGTTGTTCGCATGAAAAAGCGTCGTTGTCGTCGTCGTCGTTGTTGTTGTTGTTCTTCTTTTTTTCTTCTTGCTCGTGTTGTTGTTGTTTTGTTTCTTCTTCTTCTTCTTCTTCTTCTTCTTCTTCTTCTTCTTCTTCTTCTTCTTCTTCTTCTTCTTCCTCTTCCTCTTCCTCTTCTTCTTCTTCTTCTTCTTCTTCCTCTTCCTCTTCCTCTTCTTCTTCTTCTTCTTCTTCCTCTTCCTCTTCCTCTTCTTCTTCTTCTTCTTCTTCTTCCTCTTCCTCTTCCTCTTCTTCTTCTTCTTCTTCTTCTTCTTCTTCTTCTTCCTCTTCCTCTTCCTCTTCTTCTTCTTCTTCTTCTTCTTCTTCTTCTTCTTCTTCTTCTTCTTCTTCTTCTTCCTCTTCCTCTTCCTCTTCTTCTTCTTCTTCTTCTTCTTCTTCTTCTTCTTCTTCCTCTTCTTCTTCTTCTTCTTCTTCTTCTTCTTCTTCTTCTTCTTCTTCTTCTTCCTCTTCTTCTTCTTCTTCTTCTTCTTCTTCTTCTTCTTCTTCTTCTTCTTCTTCTTCTTCTTCCTCTTCTTCTTCCTCTTCCTCTTCCTCTTCTTCTTCTTCCTCTTCCTCTTCTTCTTCCTCTTCCTCTTCCTCTTCCTCTTCTTCTTCTTCTTCTTCTTCTTCTTCTTCTTCTTCTTCTTCTTCTTCTTCCTCTTCTTCTTCTTCTTCTTCTTCTTCTTCTTCTTCTTCTTCTCCTCTTCTTCTTCTCCTCTTCTTCTTCTCCTCTTCTTCTTCTTCTTCTTCTTCATCATCTTCTTCTTCTTCTTCTTCTGGCGCACCGACGAATCCAGGTTGGAATCCCGTGGTGGACAAGATAAAAAGTGGCCATTTTCACTGTCCATCTTAGCAGTGTGCTTGCTCTGGTGGTTCAGTGTTGATTTTGGCCCCTTACCCCCTCTCTCTGGGCTGGTTTATCCCTGTCTGCCATATCGCCAATGGTGGATGTAGGCGTCAGACTTCAGTGTTGACTCACTGTTGGCTGTGACGTGGAGGTATAACTAAGCACAACACATCGCAATGTGTAACCACAGCAAAACTATTGTTGGTTTTTCTTCTATTAACAGCAAAATTATTGTTGTTTTTCTTCTATTAACAGCAACATTATTGTTGGTTTTTCTTCTATTAACAGCAAAATTATTGTTTTTCTTCTATTAACAGCAACATTATTGTTGTTTTTCTTCTATTAACTGCAACATTATTGTTGGTTTTTCTTCTATTAACAGCAAAATTATTGTTGTTTTTCTTCTATTAACAGCAACATTATTGTTGGTTTTTCTTCTATTAACAGCAAAATTATTGTTGGTTTTTCTTCTATTAACAGCAACATTATTGTTGGTTTTTATTTTATTAACAGCAAAATTATTGTTGGTTTTTCTTTTATTAACAGCAAAATTATTGTTGGTTTTTCTTTTATTAACAGCAAAATTATTGTTGTTTTTTTCTTCTATTACCAATAAAATTATTGTTGTTTTTTTCTTTTATTAACAACAAAATTATTGTTGGTTTTTCTTCTATTAACAGGAAAATTATTGTGTTTTTTTTTCTCTTCTATTAACATAAAAATTATTGTTGGCTTCTTTTCTATTAACAGGAAAATTATTGTTGGTTTCTCTTCTTTTAACAGGAAAATTATTGTTGGTTTTTCTTCTATTAACAGCAAAACTATTGTTGGTTTTTCTTCTATTAACAGCAAAATATTGTTGGTTTTTCTTCTATTAACGAGAAAATTATTGTTGGTTTTTCTTCTATTAACAGGAAAATTATTGTAGGTTTTTCTCCTATTAACAGGAAAATTATTGTTGGTTTTTCTTCTATTAGCAGCAACATTATTGTTGGTTTTTCTTCTATTAACAGAAAAATTATGGTTGGTTTTTCTTCTATTAACAGCAACATTATTGTTTTTTTTTTCCATTAACAGCAACATTATTGTTGGTTTTTCTTCAATTAACAGGAAAATTATTGTTCCCACATAGCGCCCTTATTAGCTCTAAAGAACGGATCAAGGCGCTTCTTCTCCACCTCCTGCTCCTTCTCCTCTTTCTCCTCCGTCTTCTTCTGGCAGCACTGGCTTTAAACGAAGCCTTTCAGCTAAGCGGAAATAGCCATTGAACATTGGTGGCAACTGAAGCGGTTTTCTTCAGGTGGTTGGAGCTGTAACTTTCAGCCACAGGCGGCGGAAGCAGGGGGGGCAGGGGGGCCATGCCCCCCCCCCCCTAGAAAAATGTTGGAGGGGGCAGCCTTATATATTGCCCCTTCCAATAATGAGTAGAGATTTTTTTTTCTTTGCCAGGGCATCAAAGGATTTTTTTTCTTCAAATGGAATCAAGCAATACAAGTGTTTATCATCATAATCATCATCATCACCCTCTGATCAGTGAGAGAAGTTCGTCCCTTCGTCATAATTTCCTGTCGACGCGTCATAATCGTTAGCCTTAGCGTAGATCAAAGTGACCGACAGTTTTCGACATCGTGCACGTCACAGTCGCGTTTTGAAAACTTTAATTTGCTGTATCAGCAATTTTTTCGACTACAAGTGAAGAAGTCAGCAAAATGGCAAATGCTTTGACAACTGGTGTTATTGTTCCTCGTCAAGCATCCCGACAGACTCTCCGTGACAACCAACCTGCGGCCACTCCAGAAGAATATTTCAAGATTAGCATTGCCATTCTTTTCTTGGAACACCTGTCAACCGAATTGGACTCGAGGTTCAAAAATGCTGGTCTAGCAGTTGATGGTCTATGTCTGGTGCCAAGCACTTTAATAGACAACCAGGATGGTTTCATGCAGGTTCCAGAAGGGGTGATGCTGGCAATGTTGTGGGAGTCTGACCTACCAGACAACGCTACCCTTGATGCAGAATACCAACGGTGGGTTTGCAAATGGCGAAGTGCTGCTGAGAATGCGACAGCTATCATCCCATCCACGGCATCAGAAGCACTGAAACATTGTGACAGGGATTTTTTTTATCCCAACCTGTTCATCATGCTTTAGAACCTTTGCACCCTACCTGTCACTACTGCCGAGTGTGAGCGTTCAAACAGTCAGTTGCGCAAAATGAAAAACTACCTGCGCTCTACAATGGGGCAACAGAGACTAAATGGACTTGCTTTACTGAAAGTGCACAGGGATGTTGATATTGACTTCAAAGAGGCAGTGAACTGTTTTGCCAGAAGATACAATTCACAAATGGTACTAATGCCGAGGAACCTAGTGCAGCAAGACTGAATTAAGTGAAAGCAGGGCGGTGATGTTCATAAACTACAAGGTAAAGCTTTATGCCGTTAACGATCACCAAAAAGTAGTGAATAATAATAGTATACAAAACATCTCTGCTGATAAATAAATGTGTGTGTGTGTGTTTTTTTAAGGGAGGGGCAAATTTTTGTACCCCAGAGTTTGTCAGTTCAATTGTTCAAAAAGCTCAAAGTCCCAGACCATCACAGATGGCTTTTTCAAGGTTCAGATTGCACCAGATTGCACCATTTTGCATCCTTGAAAAAAACATTTCCGGGGGAGCATGCCCCCGGACCCCCCCTAGAAGGCTCGGCGCTTTGCGCCTTAGCTGAATCTGTAACCCCCACCCTCGACTTTTCCCATGTCCGGCCCTGATGTCAGTGAATGTAAAGTGTGTGTGGCCCCCCCCCCCCCCCCCCCAATCCTGAGCAGCTTCCGCCGCCTGTGTCAGCTTTTCGTCTCTTGATTTTTCTTCTTGTCTTGCTCCTTCTCTTCATGCTTCTCCTTCTCTTCCCTCTGTTTCGTTCTAGCCTCTCTCCCCTCTCCCCCACTCCTCCATTTTCCTCTTTTTTTCCCTTCTTTATTCCTTCCTTCTTTCATTTCTTCCCCCTTCTTCTTTTTGTTTTTGCTCGTGTTGTTGTTGTTGTTCTTCTTCTTCTTCTTCATTCTTTTTTTCTTTGTTTGGTTTCATCCTTTTCTTCTTTCTTCCTCTTCTTTCTCATCCTCCTTCTTTTTCTCCTCTTTCGTCTCCTCTTATGAGTACAACTTACGTTAAATCTGATGAATAAAAATGGATACAACAACAACAACTTCTCCTCTTCCTGATCAACTTCTTCTTTCGTCATCATTAACCCTCAACGTCAATGTTTGGCCAAACAGAGATAGCGGTTGGACAGTTGTGTCAACAGCGACGCTCGCGAACGCTCGATCAACAGCGGAACACAATCTTTCCGGGGTTTGGGGAAAGAAATCGCTTCCGGCCATAAAAACCACCCAATGCTGGGACGGACGTGACAGATCCAGTAGTTAGTTGCTCGGTCGGTGACAGAATGAGACGAACGACAAAGTTTAACGTTCCATTTGCATTACGGACGGAATGAATTGTCAAACCCCCGATGACAGTTATATTTTGGGATGAGCGTTAGGGTGGATGGATGTGGAGCGAGGTGAGGAGATCGGAGGAAGGTATATGATGATGATGTCGGGTGGGGTTCGGGATTAAAAATAGCACGAACTGTTGTTGAACAGACATTACAAACCCAGCATTATTTTAGTTGCTCCGATTGCCGACAGAAGGAGCAAAACCGTTATATGTTGGGGTGGGGGTTTGATGAATTAGATAGCTTGGAATGTGTCGTGTAGGGTTAGCGATAAAGGCACCAACTGTTGTCGAACGGACGTGACAAATCCAGCTTTTAGTTGGTTGCTCCGGTCGCCGACAGAAGGTGTAGCCTACAGTTATTTTTTTGGAGTGGTGTGAGTTGCATCTGAGGTTGGTGATGTTTTCGGATGGGGCTAGCGATAAACAGAGCATCGACATTTGTGGAACGGACATGACAGATTCCCCATTCAGTTGCTGCGTTGATAACAACGTGAAGAGCAGATAGTTTTGGAAGGCGCTTGCCCGATTTCAAAATGGTAGTCCAAAGGGACGCAATTCTTGCGCGTTTTTAATGGCTTCCATTTACTAAAGCAAAGACTGAAGTAAAACACTGACCATGTAGTACAACTAGCGCGTTCTCGTCGACGGTAAAATGGCGTAACATCCGGAGGTAGCACTCTTCAAGCCCCAGTTGGACATATGAAACAGGGCAAGGTAGGAAAACGTGCAACACAGCAAAAGGTTGTTTGTTACCGGACCTAGATTCATACTACTGATGAGTTTGGAAAAGATTGCAGCTACAAACATTTTATTCTATTCCTTTTTTTAAAAATATAAATTATTTTTAATAGAGTAAGGTCCCTTTGTTTTGACCTGTGAACTGTTAGGCCTACGTTATGGTGTGGGGGTGGGAGGAGGAAGTGAGATGGAGTAAGGGGAGTGAATCGGTTGGGATAACTTGTGGCTTGTGTTTCTGTTTAGATGGGCGCGTCGTTGTGCTTGGAGTTGTTATGACACAACTGGGGTAATATTTGTGAAGGTTGAAGAGGAGAGGGAAGATGTGGAGGCGATTGGGATGAGGACAGGGGAGTGGGAGGTGGGGGCGGTTAGGATGGGCAATGAAGAAGAAATCCCCACATCACTGCTAATCCCGACTCGACACAGCATTTTCGCCCAAAATTTTTTTTTTTTTTTTTTTTTTTTTGGCCACAAAAAGGCTTTCTGCACACACAATAGGAGCCACTGGAGAGTTGAGCTCGCGCTGCAAATCAAAGTGAGGCTTCTTGCGGCTTCTTGCGGTGTTCCCTTTGTCATCGGGAAACCTAAATTACGCGTCAATAGCGTAACGCGCCTCGGTAATCCTGGTAAACACGTTCCCGCTGATTGGGCATTTGATGCAGATTGGCAGTTTGTACAGGTTTTTAAAAAAAAAGAAAGAAGATATTAATGCGTCCTCAGACAAATCAACGAATGGCCATTGAAAAAAAAAACGCTTGTCAGTCCCTATGAAATGAGTTGATTGACGACGAACGACGCCTCCAATGCTGTTGAAAATATTAAACTTTGTGAGGGTAATACCCACTGGCAGATTCTCTGTGTGTTTGTCTGTTTCCCTCTCTCTCGTTCTGTTTGTCTGTCTATCTGTCTGTCTGTCTATCTCTGTCTGTCTGTCTGTCTCTCTCTCTCGCTCTCTCTCTCTCTCTCTCTCTCTCTCTCTCTCTCTCTCTCTCTCTCTCTCTCTCTCTCTCTCTCTCATCAATTCAAATTCAATTCATTATTTTAATTTAACGTCTTTTGACAACAACAAACAAACAAAAAAGATCTATGTCTGTCTCCGTCTCTGTCTCTCTGTAAGTCTGTCTTTTTCTGTCTCTTTCGCTCTGTCTGTCTTTCTGTCTCTGTCTGTCAGTCTGTCTGTCTGTCTGTCTCTCTCTCTCTCTCTCTCTCTCTCTCTCTCTCTCTCTCTCTCTCTCTCTCTCTCTCTCTCTCACTCTGCTTGGCCTTCGCTGGTTGTCAGCATAGACAGGTGTTCAGTCCCTGCCGGGTGGTGTGGGATCCTAGCTCCGCACGGAGTCTTGTATCCCTGCACGGTCCACAGTTCCAGCTAGATGGTCGTAGCTTCACTTAGCGAAGTAGGCCTGTGTGCTCTAACACACGCACCTGTCGCCGCCCGCCTCATTCGCCTCATTCGTTCAGTTCACCGCAGTCATTACATTACACGGTTATTGCTTTAGGTCCAGCGGACTCTTCCGAGCCAAATCAGGAGCAGGCACCGCATTCCTTCACCTCATCCGCCACGTCATTCACCTCATTCGATCACGTCATTCACCTCATTCGATCACGTCATTCATCTCATTCGATCACGTCATTCACCTTATTCGATCACGTCATTCACCTCATCCGCCACGTCATTCACCTCATTCGATCACGTCATTCACCTCATTCGATCACGTCATTCACTTCATTCGATCACGTCATTCGCCATCAAAATCAAATCATTCATTCTCAGCATTCGTTCACCTCATTCACCTCATTCGATGACGTCATTCGCCATCTAATTCAAATAATTCATAACCTCATTCACTTAGGGGTATAAATGTCTTATTTCTTCCTTTCCCTTTCGGTTCTGCCCCAAGTAAGGGAAGTACACGGAATCTGCTGGGCATTGAGTGGGGCGTAGGAATCAGCAGGCGTTAAACCACTGACTCCGCTTGCAAGCTAGAGAGAGCAACCTGTTGGTCAATAAAGTGACAGGAAGACTAGTAAGTAACCTCTGCCGGTATAGGTCCTAGGTAGTAGGAGCCAGGAGCAGACAAGTTGTCCTGGGTGTCTTGACGTCCTGCGTTCTCTCCCTTTGACACTTCCGCACGTGGGTCGACCAGCGTGTAGCATCAGAGATCGCCCGGGTTGCAGCTGGACCTGGAAATACCGAGACAAATGCCAAACAAAGTAGACCTATGCTAAGGGCTCCAACACCTTGTATCGGGCAATTTGTGTCACGTGTCTCCTGACCACTACTGCTAGGCCTACGGGTCAACTACTGATGTATGTGTCAACTACTGAAGGGGGATTCCTCAATACTAATACATGCGAATTACTGAGAGTATAAACCGAGGTGTAATCTGTGCACGCACACATTCCATCGCCTTGATTTTAAAGATCCTGATGCTCGTGTCCTGGACGGGGTAGTGTCGGCTGCACAAATACACCCAACACGCACTAGGTCCTTTCTCCCCATCCCCGGTCGCCCAGATTTGTGCTCAGTCGTCTGGGCGCCAGACAATGCACTCAAAGGTTGCAGGTGGGCGCCTCGGGCGGCTTGAGTTAGATCCCGTATCGACCAGCGCCTTGAGCAGCTCTTGAGCTGGAAACGCGCTATATAAGATTGATTAAATAAATAAATAAATAAACCACTGGACAGAGGGGTACACAGCCTGACCGTACATAGAATCCTTCGCTCAGAAGTGAAGGACACATTTGCGGTACTTAATGTGATGAACCAAGAGGGGCTTTTTGATGTTGGCAATAGTCCTTGCGCGTGATCGAGCACTCCGGACAATTTACCGTTTGGCATCCAGTTCTTGGCTGTAGAGGGGCCGGTCACGTCAGTGGAATAAAAAAAAAAGTCCTCTTAACCCTTTGCCGGCTTCTTTGACGTACTTGCTAAATAACATCCACATCAGGCGCCAGGAAAATTGGACGCAAATCTAGAAAGTGGAACGATCAAAGAAGCAGTAGGGCAGACCCGCCTGATGATATTGCATAGCACTGGACTGTTTATTTCTAGCGAGAATCCTTCAGTGACTGCTGCGTCACGCCTTCACCATACGCCGTTTGGAAAAGCCCGGGTGGCATTACACGCAGAAAATGAGCCCTTGATTGAAAGCAAAGCCGTAAATAGCGTTACAGCCCTGTGTACGTCAATCATAAATAGGCGATATACACGCTGACAGTGGATCTATCGCGTTTTCTTTCTTTCTTTATTTTTTATTTATTTTTTAGGCAGGATCCATTTTTAACGTGTATTATGCTTATCTATGATTGGCTTTACATATGGCAGTACGCTATTTACCGCTTTACTTTCAAGGATCCATTTTCTGCGTGTAATGTCTCTGTGATGTCAGGGTGAGGGAGGGTGGCGGCTGAAAGGGAGGGTGGGTGGGGTATAGATGAAAGCGCTCGCCGCGTTTCGTCGTTCCTATTTGTTCAGTAACGCAGGCGTTCTCGTTGTCCTTCTTTGGCTGCGCCATTGTTTTGTGTCATGAACTACTTTTCTTTACCTTTTTTTTAATATTGGGCGGTGTGACATCGTCAAAGTTCCTAGTATCTTATTTGGCTGGGAGCGACTGGGAGCATTCTGATCGGTCGACACATTACAAAACTCGACGCATGCGCACAGTGCTATCGTAGTCCTAGTAAGGATTAGGGTTAGAGTTAGGGGTAGGGTTACGACGCCTAAAAACATCGTGAAAAAGCCTTGACCTGACCTGGCGCATGCGCAAAGGCGCCCGGCTAAAGTAAGACATCCGGAACTTTGACGACGTGACAGGCGGTATAATTGTAGTGAGTGGCGTGTGCTCCCTCCAGTCCCCTATACGCTTCTGTGTCCGGGGACGGTAATCTATTCAACTCAACTCAACTCAACTGCTCCCTCCGTCTGTTGTTGTGATCTGTCACGCGTACAGACAGTGCCAGAATTTTGGAGGGAAATGGGATAGTATTACAGGATAATAACATTCACTGCTGCGAACTCATCACTGGTTCTTGCTGTTCTGACAGGCAAGGTATAGTACCGCCTTCTGAAAGTCCTGCGAGCAGAAGAAGCCCGGTGTGACATCGTCACAGTTCCTAGTATCTTAGCTGGGCTGGGAGCGAATGGGAGCATTCTGATTGGTCGACGCGTTACAAAATTCGACACATGCGCACAGTGCTATCATAGTCTTCGTAAGGGTTAGGGTTTGGGTTAAAGTTAGAGTTTAGGGTTAGGGTTAGGGTTTGGGTTAGGGTTAGGGTTATGACGCCTAAGAACTTCGTGAAAAAGCCGGCACGACATGATCTGGCGCATGCGCAAAGGCGCTCGGATAAACTAGGAAACCCGGAACTTGAAGGATGTGACACCGGGATGAATCTTAGAACATTCTTGCACCTTGGTCCCAAACCCTGAAATGCCATCCCACCAACAACAAACAAACAAAAAAAATTTTTTTGACCGAATCAGCAAATGAAACACAGGTAACAAACAAGGAAGAAAGAGAATGTAGCAATCAATAGATCTTCCTTTGTTAATGTTTCATATAATTATAGCGCGCTTTGCGAGCTCAAGAGCTGCTTAAGGCGCATACTAATACAGCATGTAACTTAATAATAATAATAATAAAAATAATAATAATAATAATAATAATAATAATAATAATAATAATAATAATAATAATAATAATAATAATAATAATAATAATAATAGTAATAATAATAATAATAATAATATCCTGTACCGTAACCCGGAGGTCATAGGGGCACCACAGATGATCGTTTAACAAGCATACTCCATCTTTCTCTGTCCTCAGCAACCCTGATGGCTTCGCTCAGTGTCAAACCAGTCCATTCTCGAATGTTGTCCTCCCACCTCTTTTTCGGTCTCCCTTTTCTTCTACCTCCTTGCACTGTGCCTTGCTGGATGGTCTTTGCAAGGCCTGATGATCTGGTGACATGACCATACCATCGGAGTTTCCGTTTTTTCACCATTGTGAGCAGGTCATCGTGTTGT
>CM072514.1:9324404-9381904 GCA_036898135.1 Oncomelania hupensis | reverse complement strand
GCGTCCGTCTTAGCAAATAAGAACTTGTTAAATCAAAATAGTACATAACATCACACAAATCAAAATAGTACATAACATCACACAAATCAAAATAGTACATAAAATCACACGACTACCACCACTACATTTTCCCAACAATTGTACATTCGCTAACATCTACACCTTGAGCAGTGATTGCAGATGGGAGGTGCGCTATAATTCAAGGACCGTTTCATTCCTTTTAGTCAATGATTTAGGGGAGAAGGATGCTATAGGTCCATCACATGACCCACAGACACAGAGAGGAGTGAAGTGTAGGCTTGTCATCGATCCTGGTCTGATCTGGGAACCATTTCATTCCAGCTGACATTGGTTAATCGAATCTTTCCCCTAATGTAAACAGCAGAGCGAGAATAAATACAAAACAATCGCTCTCCGCTATAAATTGTCGTCTCTCACTTTCCCCCGAAGTGTACTCCAGTGGCGTGCGCCTGTGAGGGCTTGGGGAGTGTGGTGGGAAGATGGCGAAAGGGTGGATCTGGGAGGTGTGTGTGCGTGCGTGTGTGTGTATGTGTGTGTGTGAGAGAGCGAGGGAGAGAGTGTGTGTGTGTGTGTGTGCTTGTGTTTATGCGCGTAAGTTGGTGTTTGTGTCTGTAGCTGCGCATGTAGACCTTCCTGTATGGACGCGCTTGTAGACCAAGGAATTTGAAACGAAGTCAGTATGAGGACAGCTTGACGTAAATACAAACCAAACAAAACAAAAATAACAAAACACCTGACGCCATTGACAGGAAATAGAATTGCTGGGATCGCTATTGTCATTCGCATAACGGCGTGTTCCTTGTCAGAAAGTGATATGTAGGTGGATGCTGTGGACTGTACGTCATGAATAAATAAACCAAAATAAAATGCTGTAGTTTGTTTTTGTAGATTATAGTCACACGACACTTTCGCATATAGGTGACTACTGGACCGATTTATACTGACACCAGCGGGCCAGTTGTTGGTAAAGGGGAAAATAATATGATCACACGTTGACCAATCCGGGATTCGAACCAGCGACCTTTCGGTTACTAGCAAGACGCTCTTACCAACTGAGCTACCCGGCCCCTCTATGCTGTAGTTATTTCCCCTATACGCTATGTGTCCGGGGACGTTAATCTACATGCCTGTCGTTATTGCTTAGCTTCTGCTTACAGCTGAAATTGGTTTTCTTCAACGCCCTTAGCATGTGGCCTTGGCAAGGATGTGTGCGCTATTCATGGGGATGCTGGATTGGTTTGGATTGGCCGATGCCGGCTGGTGTGCATGTCACGTTCTTGTCAGAAGTTTGCATCTCGAGCCAGGGCCGCCATTGTCGGGCGTCAGCTATGTTTGAGCACGTGTCCGCAAGCTGTGCCTCCTGCTTCTCTTCGACTTTTTGTCGCTCGATACTGCTGTACACAGACACTGTTGGAGTGGTTGTCGGAGCCTTGTCTTCTTCTGACCGTCAGACTCCAATTAATATAGACACATAAATCTCTATGAGGCTGTAGTTATCAGTCTTCTAGGTCTCGTGTAATGTTGAATCAGGAGAGACATCCTCCTGATGATGATGATGGTGGTGTTGGTGGTGGTGATGATGGTGATGATGATGATGATGATGATGATGATGATGATGATGATGATGATGATGATGATGATGATGATGATGATGATGATGATGATGATAATACACATTGCTGCGATCGGTAGAAAGTATCGCCAAAACTCCCGCTAGCAGCAGGTGAAAGTATTCCCTCCATCCCTTCAAAGTATACTTTGGGCTCGCTGCTAGCCGCGGATGCGAACCGCAGTACTGTTTAAAAGTGACGGAAAGAGCGAAATATTGCTACAAGGGTTCGGGTAAGGGTTAGTTGTAGATCTATCCTTAGTCCATGCCCTAACCCTTTTCTCTACAAGAATGCTCTTTTTCCGTCCCAAAAACCCATTTGCCTTCTTGGATTCTTAAATTGTATGAAACCAAGTGAGGACACTATCCGGCGTCAATAAACGGTTCGAAAAGATTCTCAAACGGTTCGTAAAAGACAGTTGACCTAGAATCAAATACAGCGTGACCTAATTCGTCGCCTAGAGGAGACGAAACTTACTTTCCGTTTCTAGTCTTTGAGCGACACTGTAACTGAGCAGGCTGCTAGCCTCGCCAAAGTATCCCTTCAAGGGACATACTTTGGCCTGCTGCGCAGCGCGTGCCTGGAGTATACTTTCTTTCGATCGTAGCTATGTGCAATGGGTGGATGATGAGGATAATGATGAAGAAGATGATGATGACGACTTCTGGCGTGCACAATTCCACATTAGCCGTCATGCTCAGGGCAAGAAAAAAAAAAGGTTTGTTCCTGCGATCGTTCTGAAGACGGAACCCGTATTGAATACTTGTGTTTAGATTCAGTATGACAGGCTGCCATCTTCGTTTTAATGGCACGGCGTCTGTCGAAGCTTACTTTTCTAATAACAATAAACATGACGATGTAAAATGTTGAAAACTTTAAACAACGGACCGTGTCTCATAGTTTGGACAGGAGCTCCAGAGCTGCTTAGTTCTGGGCGACCGGGGATTTGGGGAGAGAGGACCTACTGGCTGGGTCACATCTGCCTGTATTGGGATACCATAGCGTCCTAGCTCTCTGAGTATAGAACGCGTTCCTCTAAGTGCTTTGATATTACATACGGGCTCCTGTGGACTGAGTGTATTTGTGTGGCTGCCACTCACCCGTCTATAACATGAGCGTCCGGATCTTTAAAGCCCGTGCGATAGAATGCGCGCGTGCATTGACCAGACCTTAGTGAATACAAGGACCATCCAGCGAGGCACGGTGCAAGGAGGCAGAAGCAGAGGGAGACAGAAAAAGAGGTGGAAGGACAGCATTCGAGAATGGACTGGCTTGACACTGAGCGAAGCCATGAGGGTCGCTGAGAACAAGACAAAGATGGAATACGCTGGTTAAACGATCATCTGTGGTGCCCCAACGTCTTTCGAGTTACGGGATAGGATAGGAAGGAGTAGTTTTGAGGTAAAAGGGCGTTCCATAGGCATGCCCAGATACAAGCACCAGTGGGCCGTTCACACTATTTCTAGGAAGATTCAAGATCAGATTCTGACAAATCCACTTTTGACAGAGCGAGCCTTCCATTGACATCTTTGTAATACAATACAGTTTTTATAATTAGGTATGAGAGCCTGGCAGACAGAAGTGAATTTCCATATTGTATTTTTACGAATCAGTATGACAAACTTGAAATGCAAATTTATTTTTTATTATTTTTTGTGGAAGAGGCCGTCTGCGAGGTAATTAGAGATAGCGATGCACGTTTGTGCATGCACGGGAATGCAGACCACCTATCAGTGATGCAGATTCCATTTCTGACGGTGCTGGGCCTTGTGTGAGGAAAGCAATTTACCACAGGAAATAGACAAAGGAGAGAGAGAGAGAGAGAGAGAGAGAGAGAGAGAGAGAGAGAGAGAGAGAGAGAGAGAGAGAGAGAGGGTGTGTGTGTGTATGTGTGTGAGATAGGAAATGGAGTAGAAGTAGGCTACCAATGACCAGAGTTTATATTGACTGTTTATACAGAAAGGTGGTAGTACCTGGAATTGTCAATACCTGGAACTAAAGTTGGCGGCGTGAAGGCAAGGTATTCTGAACTCTCTCTCTCTCTCTCTCTCTCTCTCTCTCTCTCTCTCTCTCTCTCTCTTTCCTTCTCCTCTCTGGTACGAGGGCTTCATGAGCGAAGAGGATTTAAGGACGGCTGTCTACTTGGACCATACAGTGGCAGATTTTCCAACTTGCAGTGCCGGCCTTGTCTAATTCCCACTGCAGTATCTTTCCGCTACACGGAGCATGCTAAAGCAGCGCAGGTTGGAACGCCAATGTTCCATTCCATGCATACTTACCATAGCCTGTTTGGTGGGGATTTTGTCGCTGTCCTTTCAATGATGGTACTACATGTGGACGCCCAAAGGGCCACACCCACACGTCTCTCCACTGGCCTGTGGAGAGACGTGTGGTTGTGGCCCTTTGCCTGTGGAGAGACGTGTGGGTGTGGCCCTTTGGGCGTCCACATGTAGTACCATCATTGAAAGGACAGCGACAAAATCCCCACCAAACATGCTATGGTAAGTATGCATGGAATGGAACATTGGCGTTCTATGACCTGTTAAGGCCCCCGCTAGCTATATAGAAGAGAACAGTTCAAAATCGCTTAAAATAGAAGAAACTAAAGTCTTCAGTTTGCAATGCTGTGGCATCCTCCGCAGTGTCGGCGCTTATATCTGAAGTCTTGCTCAGTGTGTGACAGCAAAGAAGGTGTGAAGCTGTACATTCTTTGGTGACAGTGAGGCGAGTGCCCGGGTCAGGAGGTGCGGCATGATTAACATTTAATTTCTCATTTGCCCCTCACGTTGGGAGGTCGAAGATCACTTCTGCTGCTAGCGGCCGATGGGCGGGAGATGAGTGGGACACAGGGTGGGGTGAGGGGAGTGGGGTAGGGGAGAGAGATTGGAAGAGGAGGAGGAGGGAGAGGTATCTTTTGTCCAGTTCTGTCCAGGGCGTCTTGAACATCTTGAAATATGATTCGCGCGCATTGAAGACCTGCGCAGGAGGTCAGTTCTGGGATGAATCGTTTCCGTTCTCATTGCCTTCTACGAACTACTGAATTCAAAAGCTTATAATTCGTGTCATAAAGCACAATTATTTCCGATGGGTTGGCGTTTATTACATTTCCAACTTCAAACTGGAAGCATATTTTTAGATATAAAAAAAATTATATAATTGATTTGGAAGTATTACCCTTCTTTTTCTTCTTCTTCTTCTTATCATCATCATCATCATCATCATCATCATCATCATCATCATCATCATCATCATCATCATCATCATCATTATCATCATCATCATCATCATCATCATCATCATCATCATCATCATCATCATCATCATCATCATTATCATCTTTCTGCTTCTACTTCTTCTCTTTCTTCTTTTTTTACTTCTTCTTCTTTGTGTTTGTGTGTATACACACTTTATTGTCTTTTTTTTACTCGGAAGAGTCCGCTGGACCTAAAGCCATAATCATGTAATGTAATGTTGTCTTTTTTTAATCGGGAAATTCTAGGTCGCCTGCCCTTGGAAAGGCGTAGCCTGTGAGGCGCCCAAACCCAAACTACAATATTAGTTGTGTTTTGAAATTTTGCTGGGGAGCAAACAGGAATACCCCATCCCCGAGACGTAGCCCGAGTCGAAAGTAAATAATAATTGGAGGAACATAATGCCCAGACTCTGGATTGATCCCAAACCTGTCAGGCACCATTGGTTTCTAGCCTGTGGACAAGGCAAGTTAGTCCCGCCTTAGACCACTCGGCCACAACGCTCGCTCTTCTTCTTCTTTTTCTTCTTCTTCTTTCTAATTAGGTGACAGTAACTCTACTGTCTCTAGAACATGTCTCAACACAAAACCTGCTCTGAACTGCCCTGTGGGAATTTTAGAACTCTCCTCAAGGATGAGAGCGGAGCGCGAATGGGGACATTCCCGAGCGTCTAATCTTCATCATCCTTGGAATCTTCTTCTATCATGCAGTACTTTTTTTTTTCTACGGGTGCGGATTGAATTAGATTTGTGAAAACATGAAGACCATAAAATCCTGTGCTGAAAATGAGAGACTTCAGAAAAACAAGGAAACGACACCCGACATCGATTTCTATATCTACTGTACATATAGGCCTACTGTTGTACATGATTAATATTAAGTACTCCTGGAGTTTGTAAATCCCATAGGCCAGATCACACCAGAGTTTGGTTTGCACAAAGTCTCTGAGTACACTAGAGGTACCACAAACCATTGCGCGTGTTTGCGTAGCCGTCGTCATGTCCAGACAACCTGTATGAGTGTGGCGATAGTGGAGAAAATTGTGTTGTTGTAAGCCTCGGTCAGGACAGCGGCGTGTTGTCCTGTTAATGGCAGGATTTTGAGGGAACTTCGCATCACTGAAGGAAGCAGGAAGCAGGATCGATTTTTCTAGCAGCCTTAAAGAGAGGCAAGGAGACGAAGAAGAAGGGGTAGAGACGGCTAAGAGAGGGGAAGAAGGAAAGAAATTTGGCGGGGGAGGGGGAGAAATAATTTACACACAGAGAGAGAGAGAGAGAGAGAGAGAGAGAGAGAGAGATGGGAGGGATGATGGTAAATAGCAAGGATTTTGTCATTGGCAGACTTTACCCAGTCCTTACAGGAGCCCGGTTTCGGAGACGTGAGCGGAGTAAGGTCACCATTAAGATGATATATTATACTATGCAGAATTATGAACGGGTCTACACACTGGGTGTTTCATTTCTGTGACATCCCACTACCACCACCAACTCCACCACCACCACCACCACTACCACTACCACCATCATCATCATCATCATCGTCATCATCATCATCATCATTATCATCATCATCATCATCATCATCATCATCATCATCATTTTTTAAATCTTTGTCTCAAATAGAAGTCCTTTAATTTTCGCCATGGAATCTCAAATGACCATTTCTTGACTTTGTTTCATTCTGTAGACGTTCTCTCTCTCTCTCTCTCTCTCTCTCTCTCTCTCTCTCTCTCTCTCTCTCTCTCTCATACACACACACTCACTCTCCCTCCTCTCTCTCACCCACCCACACCCACACACTCTCATACACACACGTGCACACACACACACACTTACACAAACACTCACACACGCACACAAAAGTCGGAAAAAAGCTGCTTGACTGGCGATGGGGCGGCGGTCAATAGCAGTGGTCATACTGTCACACATACGGACACGGCGACTACGGCACAAACTATAGCGGTCCTAACTCTGGGCAAATAATTGTCCCACATTTCTCAATAGACAACCTGTTAGTTCGCGTTTCACGGGCAATTGGTCAACTAGTGGGTTGTTTTGAAAAAGGCAAGAGAAGTGTGCGTGTGTGAGCGCGTGTGTGCGTGTTTGTGTGTGTATGCGTGTGTGTGTTTCTTTCCTACTTTTTTTCTTTCTCTCTCTCCCCCTTTCTTTCTCTCTGTGTTTGTGTGTATGCGTGTGTATGTTTGTGTGTGTGTGTGGGGGGGGGGGAGTGTCACGTGGGGTTTATGGGCTCTGCACAATGGAATTATGGACCCTCACGTTTATTCGGTGGGAACTGCTAGTAAGTCACCCTATGAATTACTTTAATAAATTTATTTGTTTAGCTCGTTCTGTGTTAAGGTTGGGGTACAGAAATAGATAGAAAAATGGTAAAAGATTACTGTCACACTAGCTTTCACACGGCTATGAATCATATGTAGTCCAGCCACTTGATAACAGTTAAAATCACACATTTATTTCGTCTACTCTATACAAGATTCTCTAAGTACTAATCTAACTTAAAAAGTCTCAGTCACTGCTAATAGTTCGGTCGCTGATAGTCTAGGCAGCTGTTTTTCTTCCTCGGGCACTTGCTATAATATTTCAGGTAGATTTGGACTACTGTGGTCCGTTTTACAGTTTCTGAAGAGTTGGACTACTGTGGTCCTGTTTTACAGTTTCTGAAGAGTTGGACTACTGTGGTCCTGTTATGATCAGTTTAAGTGCACCTTTGTCGATTACACTTAACGTTCTGATGGTGCGGTCGAAGTCCTTCTGTGAGGTAGCTTCTGGTACACCTTTGTCGTTGTGTAGTTGGGTTCCCTTGCCACGCTGTGGGGTCTGACAGGGTGTTTTTCAAGGTAGCTCTTTCCGACTTGTGCGGGAGAGGTTCCTCAACCAACTTGTCGTCTCTGTGGAGTGGGGCACACAGGATAGCTCGGGATAGCTCGCCTGCTCGTCTGTAATATAAGAGACGAAATTCTGCACAACCCTGAATAATCGGTTTATGCAGAGCGTCTCACTGAAAGCCAAGTAGCCCTCAGTGATAGCTCCACATCTCTATACATAAGCGACGAACATTCTGCTACTTCCGGGGTCCGCTGTAATCTCACTCTAAATTCCTATACATACATAAATATCAAACGTGTCTAACTATACACATACAGAATTAATAATAATATAAACATTCAGTGGTACAGCCACTGGTCTGCAATCATACATATAAGTTAAACAACAGTGGTTCCGTATGGTATGCAACATGGCGGCGCAACCGGTCGTGTTTCGCCTCGTGGTAGGCTCTTCCACGTGGTCACGCAAATTCGGATTAACAATTCACATTTATGCATAGCAAATTCTTCAAACATAATTTCAACAATAATACAAATATATCACGATGAAACAGAAGGGTGTTCATTTACCTGTTTGACAAGTTCAGGCCCGTAGTGACTTGATAGAATTCTAAGATTCTAAGTCCTGCTTCCTGGTCTATGAGTGAAGAGATTTCTCTAGCTGTGGAGATGTTGACTCTACCTCGTCTCACACACGACTGATTCAACTGTGTTAAGATCTGACACAGTCAAACTGCTCTACCCGCTAAGCCTGCTGCTGATTGGTTAAAACGGTCCGATTCAAAGCTCAAGTGCTGACTCACTGCGATGTGGGTGGCTCGCTCGCCGTGTGTGGCCTGCTGTGTAATCTTAATTGCTGCTGTGTAGCTTACTGACTTACTGATCTACTGTTACAAAAACTACACAAGGCTAAATAGTCAATGAGCAGAGTTAAAACTAGCCAGTTCATGACAGGGAGGATAAGAGATAATGGAGAGGGTGCGCGCGTGCATTTTTTTCTTCTCTTCTCTCTCTCTCTCTCTCTCTCTCTCTCTCTCTCTCTGTATAGGTATGCGAGCGTTTGTGTGCTCGCGCACGCATTAATGTCTTTTCTACATGCGCGTGTATTCGTGTGTGAATGTGAGTTTGTGTGAATGTGTATGTATGTTGTGTGCTTTTGTCTGTGCGTATGTGTGTGTGTCTGTGTCTATGTAAGTGCATGCGTGTTTGCAAGAGCTCTGTTTAAAACAACCCCCCACCCCCCCCAAAAAAAAATAAAAATGAAATAAAAATCTTGTTGGCTATTTGCTTAAAAGGTGAGCGAAGAGTTTTGTTGTTGTTTTTAGCAAATTTGCAAGTGTCCAGTTCATGCGGGGCTATTTTTCACAACCTCACTTTAGCAAAGAGCAGTCTACCCTCTCCCCCTCCCCTTTACCACCCTATCCCCACACCCCCACTATATCTCCCCTCTCCCCACTATATCTCCCCTCTCCCCACTAAATCTCCCCTCTCCCCCACTATATCTCCGCTCCTACCATTAAATCTCCCCTCCCCCACTATATCTCCCCTCCCCCACTATATCTCCAATCTCCCCACTATATCTCCCCTCTCCCCCACTATATCTCCAATCTCCCCACTATATCTCCCCTCTCCCCCTACTATATCTCCCCTCCTACCATTATATCTCCCCTCTCCCCCACTATATCTCCCCTCCTACCATTATATCTCCCCTCCCCCACTATATCTCCCCTCCTACCATTATATCTCCTCTCCCCCACTATATCTCCCCTCCTACCACTATATCTCCCCTCCCCCACTATATCTCCCCTCCTACCATTATATCTCCCCTCCCCCACTATATCTCCCCTCCTACCATTATATCTCCTCTCCCCCACTATATCTCCCCTCCTACCATTATATCTCCTCTCCCCCACTATATCTCCCCTCCTACCATTATATCTCCTCTCCCCCACTATATCTCCCCTCCTACCATTATATCTCCTCTCCCCCACTATATCTCCCCTCCTACCATTATATCTCCTCTCCCCCACTATATCTCCCCTCATCCCCACTATATCTCCCTTCATCCACACTATATCTCCCCTCATCCCCACTATATCTCCCTTCATCCCCACTATATCTCCCCTCATCCCCACTATATCTCCCTTCATCCCCACTATATCTCCCCTCATCCCCACTATATCTCCCTTCATCCCCACTATATCTCCCCTCATCCCCACTATATCTCCCTTCATCCCCACTATATCTCTCCTCCTACCACTATATCTCCCCTCCCCCACTATATCTCCCCTCACCCCCACTATATCTCCCCTCACCCCCACTATATCTCCCCTCACCCCCACTATATCTCCCCTCACCCCCACTATATCTCCCCTCACCCCCAAACCCTTCATTAGACATTTGCTGCATCCTGTAAAAGCAAAAAAAATGAACGCAGCGCGTTGTTTGTCAACAACAAATTTTCTGTGGGCGGCTTGCACGTCTGTATATTGATCTGTCTTCTTGCCTCCACCACCACCGCCACCCCTATTCCTCCCCCTACATAAACTCCCCACAGTTGTGAATGGATTGTATTGGCTGACTGATTGATTGGTTAATTGTATGGTTGATGGATTGACTAACTCTATGTTGCAGGGTACGCCAGCAACATGCACAAGGACGACAACATGCTGATCCTCGTCCACTGCCCTGAGACTGTGGCCAATGTCACCATGATGAGTATGTAGCCTACTCCATACTTCATGTCGTACAGTCGCGTATCACTGGGAAACTCTTGGTCCTTATTTCTTTTTTTTGACCTGACTCCCGTTGAGGTGCCCGGGGTTTCAGTATAAATAGTATCCCCACTTTCTGGAAATTTAGTGCTTTAAATTCCCACTGTCGCTGTCTTTCTCCTTTGTTCTTTCTCATTCCTGCTCTGTTCAATCAGTCTGCTATACTATCTTCTTCTTCGCTAGGCCAGTCACCTACCTTTTTTCTTAAAAACTCTTCCGGGACAAGACTCCTGATTTGTGTGTGAGGTCTGTTGGATCAGCTTGGGAATATTGGACGCTTTCTGCCAGGTGGTCACTAGGGCTTCCTATGATGTTATTATTTAGCAGTGTAGGCATTTTATATGTATGTGTTTTGTTGATAAGTTATAACGGTGTTTGTATTCTATTTTGTTTTGGTAAACGGGGGTTCGATAAATTAGAGTATAGCCTCAGCGTCCCCTGCGTGGGATGTCTTTATTGTAAAGTGACTGGCTGGTGGAGAGCATTCAGTTTTACCACTAAGGTTGTTTCAGCAGATCTTTTATGCGGATCGGGGGTTGTCCGGTGCTGATTTTGCTCGGAAGAGTCCGCTGGACCTAAAGCAATAATCATGTAATGCAATGTAATTTCTTTGACCACCGTGGATGACATTGATGGATTGGCTGGAGAGGAACAAGAACTTAACAGCTGGTACAGAGGCTTGACATCATCTCCAGATCCTATGGAATGGAAATAAGTGCAGAGAAGACCAAAATGATGACCAACAACAAAAATGGCATCAACACGGACATCAAAGTCCAATGCCAATCCCTCAACACAGTGCATATCTTCAAATATTTAGGAGCCATTGTATCAGACAATGGGTCCCGACAGGAAGTCCTCTCCAGGATCGCACAAACAACTGCTGCCCTGACAGTGTTGAAGCCCATTTGGAAAGACAGGACCATCAGTCTACAATCCAAGGTAAGACTGCTGCGCTCCCTTGTCATCTCCATCTTCCTATATGCTTGCGAAGCATGGACCCTCAAAGCAGATCTCCAACGAAGAATACAAAGCATGGAGATGAAGTGCTACAGAAGACTTCTGGGCATTTCCTATACCCAACACATCACCAACGACGAAGTCCGACAGACCATCATACAAGCCATTGGACAACACGATGACCTGCTCACTAACTCCGATGGTATGGCCACGTCACCAGATCATCAGGCCTTGCAAAGACCTTGCAGTGCAAGGAGGTAGAAGAAGAGGGAGACCGAAAAAGAGGTGGGAGGACAACATTCGAGAATGGACTGGTTTGACACTAAGCGAAGCCATCGGGGCTGCTGAGGACAGAGAAAGATGGAGTATGCTGGTTAAACAATCATCTGTGGAGCCCCTACGACCTCCGGGTTACGGGACTCGATAGGATAGGATAGGACCGTGGAGAGGCTCGAAACAGCGCAGATCAAACACCCCTAGTCAAACTTGCTAAATGGGGAACCTGGCTGCCGTGTGACGACGAAACGAAGTAAGCCCCGCGACGCCAGTTATGAGGGGAAAAAAACCGACTTATTTTTGGGGTGTCTCATTGATCTACTTTATTCTGTGTTTTGGTGACTTACGTTTTGGATCTCGCAGTCTAAGGCCGCCTGACTTTTCAGAATTCACACTGAAGATATTTCTCATCGCGTTCTCTATGATGATGTAAAAATAAAATCTTTGACATGAAAGAAGGAAGACTTGTATTGTTTTGGCAGTCATCGTGCTACTAGTATAGCAAGCTTTCAAAGTTTAGATCCCAAACCTAGATCTAAATACAGTAGCGAGGAAGTGGACGAGCTGAGGTTCTTTTAATTCTGGTAACTCGTAAGCCATGCTGATTATTTTATTAAAGTTGCAAGTTGTTTTTGGTTTTTTCTCTCCAGCAGGTAGCCCATTAAGCATTATTAATAAAAACAAGCGTTTCTCTCTTTATCGTCTTCTTGTGCGCTTAATGAAGAAAATAGCAGGTCTTGCTTCTATGGGTGTTCTGCACGCCTTGTACAAAAGGCCGTAAGTTCTTGTCTGTCTTTTCAATCCTATCCTATCCCGTAACTCGAAGGTCGTTGGGGTTCCACAGATGATCGTTTAACCAGCGTACTCCATCTTTCTCTGTTCTCAGCAACCTTGATTGTTTCGCTCAGTGTCAAACCAGTCGAGTCCATTCTCGAATGTTGTCCTCCCACCTCCTTTTCTGTCGCCCTCTTCTTCTGCCTCTTTGCACTGTGCCTTGCAGGATGGTTTTTGCAAGGCCTGATGCTTTGGTGACGTGGCCATACCATCGGAGTTTCCGTTTCTTAACTACTGTGAGCTGGTCATCTGTTGTCTAATGGCTTGTGTGATGGTCTGTCGGACTTCGTTGTTGGTGATGTGCTGGGTATAGGAAATGCCCAGATGTCTTCTGTAGCACCTCATCTCCATGCTGTGTATTCTTCGTTGTAAATTTGCTGTGAGGGTCCATGTTTCGCAAGCGTATAAGAAGATGGAGATGAGAAGGGAGCGCAGCAGCCTTACCTTGGAATGTAGACTGATTATCCTGTCTTTCCAAATTAGATTCAACCTTGTCAGGGCAGCAGTTGTTTGTGCGATCCTGGAGAGGACTTCCTGTCGGGACCCACTGTCTGATACAATGGCTTCTAAATATTTGAAGCTATCCTCTGTGTTGAAGGATTGGCCTGGGACTTTGATGTCCATATTGATGCCTTTGGTGTTGTTTGGTCATCATTTTGGTCTTCTCTGCACTTATTTCCATTCCATAGGCTCTGGAGTTGGTGTCAAGCCTCTGTACCAGCTGTTCAAGTTCTTGTTCCTCTACAGCCAATCCATCAAAGTCTCCGCAAAACGGAGGTTGGAGATTGCTCGACGCCCTATGCTGACTGTGCCTTCGTGATCTGCAAGGGCATCTGACATAATGCGCTCCAGGAGTCTTTCCAAACATTGAGACTAAGCCTGAAATACACGCAGCTCTCGTTTGGTAGTGTCTGCTCATCAACAACGGAGCGAAACCTCCCTCCCTTCTAGCTCGCCTACATGCTGATTTTTTAAAATCAAAGTTCTAGATCTCAATTTTTCCAGCGCAAACACGCACCCAGGGAGCATATTAATAATACATGTAACAGACCTTTGATGATATGAGCATTCTGTACGGAGGACAAGAGGTCAAGAAACATTATTTATAACTAAGACCCCAAGTCCACGTTTCTTCTGCTTTGCGGTGATTGTCCGTCAACGGAAGGAGCACCACGATCAATGAGTTCTCCCGGCAGTGCAGTCAAAATGGCCGTCACTGAAAATAAAATAGAACGTGCTGGTTGTAGTTGTTGAAAATAAATAGAATATGCACCAGAGATTAAAGCACCAGGCATCGCATCTCTCTCTATCAAACCTGGCGTTGTTGGATTTCTCTACTCATCACAGCTGAACAATGTCTGAGATCGCTACTTGCTGCTGCTAGCTACCTATAATGTACTATACTATCGTCAAGCCAAGATTGGCCCAATATTTGCCTGCTGTCTGCGAACATATCCTCCTTTACTATACGAGCACCGAGATGCGCATCTCCGTGTGTCATCAGGATGCGCAGGAAGAGGCGTGCATGCAGAGGATTTACCATCATGGAAGCTCTCAGCTGGGTGATGTCTGAGGTTTGTTTGTCGCTTCTCTCCGAGGACTCACCCACCACAATTTTATCGGTCATTGCGGGACCACCATTTTCCTCCGCACGCTCTTTTGCCTCTAGAACTCCCAAGGCGTGACAGCAACGTATTTTTAACCGGTCTCCGTTTTACCCCCTTCTCTCTCTCTCTCCCTCCTCCCCCTCCCCTTTTCTTTTTCTTGCCTGACTGTAAGATTGATGGTCTGTCTGTCTTCCTCTTCGTCTCTGTCTCCGTCTGTCCCTCTCTGTCTCTCTGTGTGTGTCTGTCTCTGTCTGTCTGTCTGTCTCTCTGTCTGTCTCTCTCTGTCTCTGTCTGTCTGTCTGTCTGTCTCTCTCTCTCTCTCTCTCTCTCTCTCTCTCTCTCTCTCTCTCTCTCTCTCTCTCTCTCTCTCTCTCTCTCTCTGCGCCTGGTTTATCTCTGCCTCTGCCTGTCTTTCACTGCCTTTGTCTCTGTAGTAAATTCAAATAGCTGTGCAGAATATCAAAATTTAATGTAAATGTTGTCGAAATTGCACATCCTCTTTCAATGAAAGCCGTAGGTCTGGAGACTGTTATAGCATCACATATTAATCGACTTGATTATGCATGATTAAAAAACAAAACAAAGGGTTATTCAATAACAAATAATATTGCACTTTTAAATCAAATTTTCAATTACACTTTTATTTCATTTGTCAGATTTTCTTGAGTTTTCCATTTCCGTTGAGCGAGTTATGAAATTCGACGCAAATACATTTCCTGATAATTCTAAAGGCAATGAGTGTATGGTTTGCACAGAAAAATAGTTTCTTTATTTGTTGCACACACACACACGTACACACCCACACCCACACCACCGCCTATCTATCTATCTATCTATCTATCTATCTATCTATCTATCTATCTATCTATCTATCTATCTATCTATCTATCTATCTTTCTATCTAGACAATCTATCTAGACTATCTAAGCCTAATCTATCTATCTGTCTATCTATCTATCTATCTATCTATCTATCTATCTATCTATCTAGACTATCTATCTATCTTTCTATCTAAACTATCTATATATCTAGACTATCAATCTATCTATCTATCTATCTATCTATCTATCTATCTATCTATCTATCTATCTATCTATCTATCTATCTATCTATCTATCTATCTATCTATCTGTCTGTCTGTCTGTCTGTCTGTCTGTCGGTCTGTCTGTCTGTCTGTCTGTCTGTCTGTCTGTCTGTCTGTCTGTCTGTCTGTCTATCTATCTATCTATCTATCTATCTATCTATCTATCTAGACTAGACTATCTATCTATCTTTCTATCTAGACTATCTATCTATCTAGACTATCTAAGCCTAATCTATCTATCTGTCTATCTATCTATCTATCTATCTAGACTATCTATCTATCTTTCTATCTAAACTATCTATCTATCTATCTATCTATCTATCTATCTATCTATCTATCTATCTATCTATCTATCTATCTATCTATCTATCTATCTATCTATCTATCTATCTATCTATCTATGTCTCTGTCTGTCTGTCTGTCTGTCTGTCTGTCTATCTATCTATCTATCTATCTATCTATCTATCTATCTATCTATCTATCTATCTATCTATCTATCTATCTATCTATCTATACCACCCCTACCCCACCCCACCGCTTACCTTCGCCCTCGCGCCATCTCCCCGACACCACCTCCCTTTTAAAGATGGTGACGTACAAATAACTTGCTTAGTTTCTGTCAGGACATGATGGCCACAATAACAAATCATTCTCAGCGCATTCTATGAAAATAATAAATAAATAAATAAATAAATAAATAAATAAATAAATAAATAAATAAATAAATAAATAAATACAAAGTAAACTTGCTGACCAACAACACCAATGGTATCAACACAGACATCAAAGTCCAAGGCCAGTCCCTCAACACAGTGCATAGCTTCAAATATTTAGGAGCCATTGAATCAGACAATGGGTCCCGACAGGAGGTCCTCTCCAGGACAAGGTTGAAGCCCATTTGGAAAGACAGAACCATCAATCTACATTCCAAGATAAGGTTGCTGCGCTCCCTTGTCATCTCCATCTTCCTATACGCTTGCGAAACATGGACCCTCACAGCAGATCTACAACGAAGAATACAAAGCATGGAGATGAGGTGCTACAGAAGACTTGTGGGCATTTCCTATACTAAGCACATCCCCAACGACGAAATCCGACAGACCATCACACAAGCCATTGGACAACACGATGACATGCTCACAGTGGTTAAGAAACGGAAACTCTGATGGTATGGCCACGTCACCTGAGCTTGAGGCCTTGCAAAGACCATCAGGCAAGACACGGTGCAAGGAGGCAGAAGAAGAGATGGGAGGACAACATTCGTGAATGGACTGGCTTGACACTGAGCGAGCCATGAGGGTGGCTGAGGACATAGAAAGATGGAGTACGCTGGTTAAACGATCATCTGTGGTGCCCCAACGACCTTCGAGTTACGGGATAGGATACGATAATCTTGCTACCGCTCTCTTTAGTGACCCGCTCACCAACCACACAAGTACGCCTTTTCCCCTCCCCTCCGCTCCCCCCCCCCCTTCCCCCGAAGAAACTTGTTGCTTTGCAAGTCTCAATATGTAATATAGGCTTACAATAATGTGTTGGAAGTCAACAACTTTCAGTATCAGATTGCACAGAAATGTAAAAATAAATAAATAAATAAAATTATAATTGATAAATGAAAAGTAAATGCTCCGTCTATTGCCTTTCCAAATTCTTTACCTCCACCTGTCCCCTCTCCCCTTCATTGGCAAGTCTTAGTATATAGTTGTGTGATATTATAGACCATATGATAGCATTAGTCTGCAAACGGCTGCCCATCCGCCTCCCCCTCCCCCTCCCCTTACACCTTCCACACACAGAGCAGTATGTCACTCTCACACCAACATACGCATACACACATACACGCGCGCTTACATACATCCCTCCCTCCCTCCCTTTCTCTCTCTCTCTCTCTCTCTCTTTCTCTCTCTCTCTCTCTCATTCACACACACAACCACACACTCGCACTCTCATGCTCACACACAACCACACACACACTTTCTCACACCCACTCACACACACACACACACACACACATTTTTGTAGAAACGACGTTGTGATGACTGTCATGAAACGGTACATACATTATTTTGACACACCATTATTTTGACACACCATTATTTTGACATTATTTTGACATTTTCCCATTTTTTGAAGCTATCCCTAACCCTAACCCAAACCCAAACCCTAAAGCTAACCCTAAGCCTAACACAGCCCTAACCGTAACGGAACACTGTTTCGACGTCAAAATAACGGGGCCGTCAAAAGAAAGTACGTAGAGTTTCAAGTGTATGTCAGAGTAACGTCGTTTCTACCTAGCCACACACACACACACTCACACACACATACACATGCACACACACACGCACACACACACACATAAACACACACACAGAATCAATCTTGTTGACTCGCCAGCCACCACATAACGAATTATGATGTGATAGAAATCGTATAAATGACAGCATCTGGCTGCTGGCTTGTGCTGCTTCCCGCAGTGTTATCACCGAAAAGTGTTCTCCTGTCAGCAACCTATCTCATCTCATACATAAACAGTATCTTTATTTGATTAATAGAGACGAGTTCTCGGTGGAAGCAGGTCGGATCGGAAAAATGTGCACACACACGCGATGACATGCTCACAGTGGTGAAGAAACTGAAAGTCCGATGGTATTGCCACATCACCAGAACATCAGGCCTTGCAAAGACCATCCTGCAAGGCACGTATCAAGGAGGTAGAAGAAGAGGGAGACATGAAAAGAGGTGGGAGGACAACATTCAACTGTGGACTGGCTTGACACTGAGCGAAGTCATCATGGTTGCTGAGGACAGAGAAAGCTGGAGTACGCTGGTTAAACGATCACCCGTTGTGCCCCAACGACCTTCGAGTTACGGGATTTGAATAAGATAGGATAGGACATGCCCGTGCACACACACACGCACACATACACACACACGCGCGCGCAATATCCTAAATATTCTAAAATAAATAATAAATAAATAAATAAAATAAATAAATAATGCTAAAAAACACTGATAATATTAGTAATATATTATATAATCAAGCAATAATAGAAACAATAGCAAGTATTATTTTAAATACCGATTTAAAAGATATTTTTTGATTGTATAGATAGTGTGTGTGTGTATGTGTGTGTGTGCGTGTGTGTGTGTGTGTGTGTCTGATCGTCTAAAATTATTGTATGAAATGATTAGACGTTAAATAAAAGAACTGAACTGAACTGAAGCGCAATATCCCTTGTCGCAAGAACGACGCTATCAGTTATTTATCATTGGTGAAAGATCGATCGGGAGGAGTGATATGTGTATGAGTGTGGTGGGGTGAAGGTGGGGGGGGGAGTAAGTAGTTGTATGGTTGACTGTTATCACATACAAATATACCCCTGTCAGCAAAGGTCAGACCTTCAGTATCTTTATTATTGATGAAGAGACGGAGGGACCGATTTTAAAATAAAGGCAGGGTGGTTTCTTTCTTTCTTTTTTGGGGTGGGTGGGGGATGGGGGGTGGGTTGGGGGGGAGGGTTGAGGGGAAAGGAGATGGGGATAATTTTTTTTTGAAGTGAACATCAACGGCATTACACATATTATATGTATACAAAGCAATCTAAACAAAAAAAGAAAAAAAACACGTATTTACACTGAAAATGCGTCTTATCACGTTGTATGGGGATGGTGAAATGTCATCGTTTGATTTAAAAAACAAAACAAAAACAAAACCACACACACACCCAATGACACGTCACCCTAGTGGGTAACGTGAACGTTCAGCTCAAAACAGCGAGTGAAGGGAACAAACTCAAACAAAAGAACTAACACAAAATTCCAGATGTACAATCACACTCTTTTATTCCACAATACACACACATACACAGGATAATGGGATACTAAACCACCCTCAACCCCTATCAAGACCCACAACCCAGTATTTACTAAACAATTACCCCCCCCCCCCTTGTCTAATCCGAAAACACCAGAACTGTACATAAAATACCCACACAACAATATGTAACAATGATAATAGGTAACAATAAGCCAATCCAAACTGTAAATAAATTCGATTACGAGTTGAGGAGTTAAGCCAGCAAAAACTTGGGAAAAGTTATTATATTGAGTCCACTGGCTTTATCAACACTAGCACTGTCCGTAACTCTCTTATCTTTTAAATAATTTCAGAAACTGTAGCAGTCAACACACAGATAATAATGTACACTGCACTAAGTGCTGAAACTAAGAATATGTTTTATGTGCGTGACATGCAAGTATGACTGTGAAGAATTAGGGCGTATGATGCAGAAGCCCAGGTGGTTGCGTTCCTGTCGTCCGGGGCACACGAAGCGTCCAGGCGGTGACGAGCACGTAGTCCCTCAGACAGCACCCCACATCAGAACGGAGGATAAAGTAGCGGTGACACACACACCCTCAGTCAGCACCCTCACACCAGCATGGAGAAGGTAGCGGTAGCAACGACGGCGACTTCAGGCCAACAGTCGTAGTTGAAGTGAAAGTCGAAGTTGAAGTACTATAAATTAGTAGTAGGTATGATAATAATCGTAATAAGCCCAATCTGTAAACAAATAAATTGTCTTACTAACCTATTTCATACAGAAGGTTAACACTATACAAACAACTATCTCCTTCCGCCGTCCGCCATCTTGACCTGTTTATATGTGCATGTAAACATTTTAATGCAATTCTTATTATTTTTAAAAATTTATATTTCTTTCCATAAACATAGTTGTCTATACAAATATACATTACACATATAATCACACTTCCAGTCAAACAATCTTGCTTCATCTTCACTCTCACCTTCATCCACCCCTCTCCCCGCTATTGTAGATTATCTCCCTTCATCCACAATTTTCCCTCTCTAGCATGCTATAACACATTGTCATCCTTCCCTCATATTTATCACCCCCCTCTCTCTCATTTTAACATACATAATTATTTCATCATCACCCCTTGACCCCATTTTAGCAACAACATCAACAACATTATTCAATTACATCTTTAAACAAGAAAATCATACAAAATCATATAAAAAATAGTATTAGCAAAATCTCTCCCTTTCCCCCTCATTCACCATCATTCATCCACGTACGCAAGCTCGGAGTGCATAGCCACTAAGGAATAGAATTACTGGTTTCACACTCACCTTTTAAGTTCTCAGCCTGTGACACACGGATACACAACACCAACCACAACACCACAATACAACACGACACCACAAAATGTTATCCGTTTGAGAGTAATAAAGTTCGTTAACGTGCTATTGCTATGCTTTGCACTAGGAGCATCTCAGTACTTGCGAAGTCCCTGAGCCTTGGAAGGTTCCAAATAGATGGACACACAACCTTAAGAAGGTACTCTACACTTACTAACACTTATAAGTGGCAGTAACAATCTTTCCGTTACAGTTTTCTGGTCATTCTTGTCCCGACGAGGGCCCAAAACCTTGGGTGGTTCGAATCACACAAACACTGCCCTTACAAAAACCGACTATCCTTTATCCTAAGATAACACAGTCTTTTCGTCCCAAAAACGTCTGCTCTCAACAGCTACCAACGTGACTCTGCTGGGCCAAAATCTACCCGTTCACAGTACACGGTATCGAGCTAAACTCAGTATCCCCATTTCCCCGACTATGCATTATACGCTATGCGTTACCCACGTGAAAATCATACATACTTGGCTTACATACGCAGTAAAAAATGCTGAAAGAAGACTTTGTACACTGTATCACTAGAGATGTGCAACTCTGCACGATACGCAACTACGGCACAACTACTGTTATCGTGCGTTGAAAACTCGTGTTGTCACATCCAACAACAACACCATTGACTTGCTTTACTATAGTTTGTCATCACAGGGAAGCTGCAGTCAGCTTGTGTCACGTGGGGTTTATGGGCTCTGCACAATGGAATTATGGACCCTCACGTTTATTCGGTGGGAACTGCTAGTAAGTCACCCTATGAATTACTTTAATAAATTTATTTGTTTAGCTCGTTCTGTGTTAAGGTTGGGGTACAGAAATAGATAGAAAAATGGTAAAAGATTACTGTCACACTAGCTTTCACACGGCTATGAATCATATGTAGTCCAGCCACTTGATAACAGTTAAAATCACACATTTATTTCTTCTACTCTATACAAGATTCTCTAAGTACTAATCTATCTTAAAAAGTCTCAGTCACTGCTAATAGTTCGATCGCTGATAGTCTAGGCAGCTGTTTTTCTTCCTCGGGCACTTGCTATAATATTTCTTGTAGATTTGGACTACTGTGGTCCGTTTTACAGTTTCTGAAGAGTTGGACTACTGTGGTCCTGCTATGATCAGTTTAAGTGCACCTTCGTGTTATGCACTTAACTCATGAGTGGGGGTTCGAAGTCCTTCTGTGAGGTAGCTTCTGGTCCACCTGTGTCGTTGTGTAGTTGGGTTCCCTTGCCACGCTGTGGGGTCTGACAGGGTGTCTTTCAAGGCCGCTCTTTCCGTCTGGTGCGGTAGAGTCTCCTCAACCAACTAGTCGTTTCTGTGGAGTGGGGTGCACAGGATAGCTCGGGATAGCTCGCCTGCTCGTCTGTAATATAAGAGACGAAATTCTGCACAACCCTGAATAATCGGTTTGTGCAGAGCGTCTCACTGAAAGCCAAGTAGCCCTCAGTGATAGCTCCACATCTCTATACATAAGCGACGAACATTCTGCTACTTCCGGGTTCCACTGGAATCTCACTCTAAATTCCTATACATACATAAATATCAATCGTGTCTAACTATACACATACAGAATTAATAATAATATAAACATTCAGTGGTACAGCCACTGGTCTGCAAACATACATATAAGTTAAACAACAGTGGTTCCGTATGGGATACAACATGGCGGCGCAACCGGTCGTGTTTCGCCTCATGTTCGGCTGTTCCACGTGTTACGGCAAATTCGGATTAATAATTCACATTTATGCATAGCAAATTCCACAAACATAATTTCAACAATAATATAAATATATCACGATGAAACAGAAGGGTGTTCATTTACCTGTTTGACAAGTTCAGGCCCGTTGTGACTTGAGAGAATTCTAAGATTTCAAAGTCCTGCTTCCTGGTCTATGAGTGTAGAGATTTCTCTAGCTGTGGAGATGTTGACTCTACCTCGTCTCACACACGACTGATTCAAACTGTGTTAGGATCTGACACAGTCAAACTGCTCTACCCACTGAGCCTGCTCTGATTGGTTAAAACGGTCCGATTCAAAGCTCAAGTGCTGACTCACTGCGCTAGCGTGGGTCGGGCTCGCGGTGTGTGGTCTGCTGTGTAATTTAATTGCTGCTGTGTTATATACTGCCTCTCTACTGTTACAAACACTACACAAGGCTGAATAGTCAACAAGCAGAGTTAAACCTAGCCAATTCATGACAGCTTGCAAGGCAATAATCGTAATGAGTATCTAAGCCTATTGATTGAGCGTACTTGTCAGTAAGCTCAGCTATTTTGTATGGGTAAATAATAGCTCCCTGTAAGGTTTCCAATCTCTGGCATAGTCAAGGTTTCTCTCCCTTGAATTAAGGATGACAATGTCCGTTAATCGTTTTGAGTATCAGAGAACTACGGGTAAGTCAAAATCCTCAGTCAGTCACGGAGTGAGTGAGTGTCCGCAAAAGACTGCGTACAGCTTGTAAACGGGTCTCTGGTGTCAGTGACCTAACAAGGCTTCATACCTGTATGCGTGTGTTGGCGGAGGACTCGGCAGTCTAGTATCCCCACTTTCTGGAAATGTAGTGCTTTAAATTCCCACTGTCGCTGTCTTTCTCATTTGCTCTTTCTCATTCCTGCTCTTTTCTATCAATCTGCTATACTATCGTCTTCTTCACTAGACCAGTCTCCTACCTTTTTTCTTGAAAACTCTTCCGGGACAAGACTCCTTGTTTGTGTATGAGGTCTGTTGGATCAGCTTGGGAATATTGGACGCTTTCTGCCAGGTGGTCACTAGGGCTTCCTATGATGTTATTATTTAGCAATGTAGGCATTTTATATGTATGTGTTTTGTTGATAATTTATAATGATGTTTGTATTCTATTTTGTTTTTGTAAACGGGGGTTCGATTAGTTGGGGTGAAGCCTCAGCCGTCCCCTGCGTGGGATGTCTTTATTGTAAAGTGACTGACTGGTGGAGGGCATTCAGTTTTCCCACTAGGGTTGTTTCAGCAGATCTTTTATGCGGATTGGGGGTTGTCCGGTCCTGATTTGGCTCGGAAGAGTCCGCTGGACCTAAAGCAACAATTATGTAATGTAATGTACTCGGCAGTCTCAAATTCGCTACGTGTATCTCACAGAGGTCTAGTACACTCATTATGCTTCTAGCATCGCTGTGTTGGATCCCTGACACTCTGTACAATTTCTCAATCTGCAGGGGTAGGATTTCCTCCAGAACAAGCAAGAAAAGCAATGAAGTCACCTGACTCTAGTCACACTGCAGACTTTACGGAGGCACGCTCCGATATAAAACAACCAGAGGTACGACAACATGATGACATGCTCGCAGTTTTTGAATAGACCATCCTGCAAGGCACGGAGCAAGGAGGCAGAAGAAGAGGGAGACATAAACAGAGGTGGGAGGACACCATTCGAGAATGGACTGGCTTGACACTGAGTGAAGCCATATTGGAGACAAGAAAAGATAGAGTACGCTGATTAAACGATCATCTGTGGTTCCCCAACGACTTTCGAGCTACTGGATATAATAAGATAGGATGGGATAGGATAGGATAGGATAGAGGTAAGAATAGTGTTTGTGGCCACAGAAAGAAGACAGACATATTGGAAACTACAGGTAGAAGTTTTGGTAACCGGTGGGTGGATCGTAGACCTATAGGGGTAAAGGAGAGAACAGCGTGAGGCCTTCTTTCGGTTTTGTTTTTTCTTCTCAAGGCCAGCTTTATGAGGGCAGTGACCATCTCTTACTGTATTGTGTGCAGGTCCAGCCAGAGTGCAGGAGCTGATCAATGAAGCGGAGACTAAGACGAAACATATACAAAACAAGTTTGAGGCCAAGATGAACAAAGCCGGGGTAAGCTTTTATGGCCTTTGCCAAAATTAAACGCTGCAGACGCAGGCTTGTGAGTTTGCCTCGCATCACAGGGTTCATTATACACAGAAAGTGTAGCCTCCATAACATCAGCTTTGAATAGCTTACTGACCTACGTATCATAGATAGGCATTATACACGCTTACAGTGGGTCCCACCACAGTCTATCTGGACTACTCATGTGTGATATGATGATAATGATCATTGTTGTCAAGGTGGTGATTAGCCCTTAACGCTAACGCACTAGGAAGTTAAGCGTCGTTATTTCAGTGGATCCTCGATAGCAAATATTGCTCTTTTCCTCCCCCTCCCTCCCTCCCTCATCTTTAATATTTTTACTTGTAAATATTCGTTTGTCATGTTTGCATTATATCTGTGCATAGTTTAGTAGTGCTTTGCTTTCGTATCCATTCTTTTTGTATGTATTTCGATGTTAACGTATAAATGCGTAAGAACTGCGCTTTGAACTGATGTCATTAGCAAAAGGCGCTTTATAAATACTCTTGTTATTATTATTATTATTATTATTATTATTATTATTATTATTATTATTATTATTATTATTATTATTATTATTATTATTATTATTAGATAGCGCACCTATATATGATCTTTCCTACACGTACACTGGTACGCTATCTTCAGCTTCGCTAGGGAGGATCCGCTTTCCACTGATTTTGTGTACTTTCCTTAGGCACGACGAGCTTGCTTCGGGATGGATACCTGAGCGGTCAAAGTGGACATCATCATCATCATCATCATCATCATCATCATCATCATCATCATCATCATCATCATCATCGTCGTCGTTGTCGTCATTTTGATCATCACCATCGTAATCGCCGTGTCGTCGTCATCGTCATTTTAATCATCATCATCATCATCATCATCACCATCGTCGTTGTCGTCATAATCATCATCGGCATTATCGTATTCATCGTCGTCTTTATCATCATCATCATCATAATCACCATCATCATCATCATCATCATCATCATCATCATCATCATCATCATCATCATCATCATCATCATCATCATTATTGTCGTCGTCTTCGTCGTCGTCTTTATTATCGTCATCGTCGTCGGAATGTTCTCTATTTTTTTAAGATGAAATATGTGTACCGAATTTGGTTTATTCAAACATTATTTTTATTTATTTATTTATTTATTTATTTATTTATTTATTTTATTATTCTCCAGATCAAAGGGGAGTTTGTCCGCTTGGAGCACCAAGACAAACCAGGGGCGGCAATCTGTGATTGCGCTGTGGAGCGGGGCGCTACCTACATCGTCACCGGCACGCGCGGACTCGGCAAACTCCGGAGAACCATCATGGGCTCCGTCAGCGACTACGTCATCCACCACGCGCACATCCCCGTCTTGGTGGTCAGGCACGGGAAAGAGGGGAAACAGTGAGGTCGAGGGTACTCTTGTCAAGCAACGGCCGATTGTCTGGTTATGGTGTTTGGATCCAACAATAATCTAGTTTGTCTTTTTGTCTTGATTTTGAGTTGGCGTTTTTTAAAATTTATTTAATTAATTGGTTTCTAGCATTTAAAAAACTTTAAAACTTAAGGCATCCATTCCATCATTTGCCTCAAGAATGTTTACTTGTCAACATGTTAGCCTTTTGAATTGGGTTTTTGTGAAAGTGAAAGAGATAGCAACATTGTTCATTGCTTAACCATACCATTTCACTTTTCTTTCCTATGTGAAGTCATCAATACATGCAATGCAGCATGCAGCCATCCTAAAACCATTTTAGATCAAGATTTTTCCAATAATGTATGTAATATGATCTATGAATCCATTGTAAATCTAAGGTATGTCGAAGAATATCCATCATAGAGCCAAGATATGACCAAGAATGTGCTATATTAGGCCAAGATGGGCCAATGCTAGGCGCTGCATCAATCCAGCATGACCCAATCTCGAACTAATATCTATGTTATCTGTTAGCTTCAGAAGTACGTTATCTGTTAGCATTCAGAAGTACGTTATCTGTTAGCTTCAGAAATACGTTTTCTATTTGCTTCAGAAGTACGTTCTTTATTAGCTTAAGCAGTACGTTATCTGTTATCTTGAGAAGTAAGTTATCTATTAGCTTCAGAAGTACGTTATCTGTTAGCTTCAGAAGTACGTTATCTATTAGCTTCAGAAGTACGTTATCTATTAGCTTCAGAAGTACGCTGTCTGTAAGCTTGAGGAGTCCGTAGGTATGGTAATAAAAAATTAGCAATGGACACGTGTTGTATATTATGATCATCTACATGCATAGTATATGACATTAAAGGCGCCCTCACCCACCATGCGCCTTTACTTAGCCCATTCGTGCCCCTGCACTTGTTGTCAATGAACATTTCTAACCAAAGCTCAATGCCTTGGCAAAATAGGGACGTGTGCCTGTGCTTCTACTGACCGTACCCAACAGGCGCACGAACTGTGGAAGCACAAAGCGACGTTTTAAATGTCTGAATGTCTTATTTGTTTACATTGCGGTCATGGTCATGCTCCATTATTCATAATAATAATAATAGTATGGCACTCACGCTATAGCGCGCTTTTCAGCCCGAACGTCTGCTTAGGGCGCTGTACACATGGACCATGCAGTGTTGTATTAATTTATGTAAGTTTACTATGAAGTAACTTGTAATGACTATAAATGTGCCTCTGTCTCTTTGTCTCTGTCTCTGTGTCTGTCTGTCTGTCTGTCTTTCTCTCTCCCTCTCTCTCTCTCTCTCTCTCTCTCTCTCTCTCTCTCTCTCTCTCTCTCTTTCTCTCTGTTGTTTCGTCCGCAGCAATAGTTTAGGATAATATTGTCACGAAATTGTGCTTTTATTGTTTTTATTTCACTTTAGTTCTACAGTGCTAAGTACAAAGCACACACACAAAAATAAATAAATAAATAAATAAATAAATTTAAAAAAATGTTATTATTGTTATTAATAATAATAACAACAACAACAATGTAAATAGCAATGGTAATAATAATAATAATAAGAAGAAGAAGAAGAAGAAGGAGGAGGAGGAGGAAAAGGAGAAAAAGGAGAAGAAGAAGAAGAAGAAGAAGAAGAAGAAGAAGAAGAAGAAGAAGAAGAAGAACTTCCTCAACAACAGCAACAACAACAAAAATAAATAAAATAAAATAATGTTAAGATGAAGATGAAGAAGTTGAAAGAAATAAAAAACAAAGGTCAGTTAATAGATTGTTAATTAGATGTGGTCGCATAACTTGACCTACCTTATTTCCTCAACACGTACAGCATCATGTATAACTATGTTGTTACCAAGTTTTATACCGTGCCTTTAGGTCGTTGTGTTGCGTTTAAAAATCTCTTTCGACTCTAATGTGAGTATGTTTAATTTTAATGTTTCTGTTATACATTTGTATCATGTAGGTACTTTGTAGTCTTAAAACCTATTCTGTTTGGCTAGTATTTGACTTTTGTATTCTTAAAAAAAATTATTTGTCCTGCTAATCGGATCTGTGTGTGCAATTTAATGGATTTGTATAGCGCATATTGTCATCATGCAAACATTGAGAGGCTTTTTTAGTGTTTTTTTTTGTATTTTTTTTGTGGGTGGGAAGTGTTGTGGTGGGGGAGGGGAGTAGGATGAGAAGTGGGAGGGAGAGGGATGGGGGGTGGGAGGGGTTTGAAAAGCGACTGCTTTTGATGCATTGTTTGTTATGAAATAGTTGGGATCGATCATCGAGTGGCACATATCACTACTTGTCTGTTTATTTTTTTGCAGTTAGAAAATGCTGTCTTCGCTCATAGCCTTATGTAGTGATAGTTTAGAAAAAGAAACCTGGAGCCTATTTAAACGGGTTGCTTTCTTTTCTTCTCAATATATGTTTTTTTTCAACGAATCATATCTTTTAGCCTGCAAATCTCGTCCTGTAGGTGAATATATAGTTTATAATTAAATAGTGCATAATGACGTAGTATCGCTTTCAACACCTCTCCAACCCTAATACTAACCCTTTTCTCCCTCATAATTATCATGTACCATGGTGTTGCTATTTCTTGACTGCATTTGTTTCCCCCCGCAAAACTGTCTTTATGTTGAGAAGAAGAAGCAGAAGAAGAAGAAGCAGAAGGAGAGAAGGAGAAGAAGAAGAAGGAGGAGGAAAAGTAGAAGAAAAGAAGTAGAAGAAGAAAAGAAGAAGGAGAAGAAAAGAAGGAGAAGAAGAAAAAAGAAGAATAATAAGAAGGATGAGAAGAAAGAAGAAGATTAAGGAGAAGAAGGAGAAGAAAAAAGAAGGAGAAGAAGGAGAAAAAAAAGAAGGAGATGAAGGAGAAGAAGAAAAAGGAAGAAGAATAAGAAGGATGAGAAGAAAGAAGAAGAAGAAGAAGAAGAAGGATGAGAAAAAAGAAGACGAAGAAGAAGATGAAGGAGAATAAAAGAAGAATAAGAAGAAAAAGAAGAAAATGAAGGAGAATAAAAGAAGAAGAAGAAGGAGGAGAAGAAGAAAGAAAAAGAAGATGATGAAGGAGAAGAAAAGAAGAAGAAAAAGAAGAAGATGAAGGAGAATAAAAGAAGAAGAAGAAGAAAAAGAAGAAGAAGAAGAAGAAGAAGAAGAAGAAGAAGATGATGATGATGATGAAGGAGAAGAAAAGAACAAGAAGAAGAAGAAGAAGAAGAAGGAGGAGGAGGAAAGGAAGGAATAAATAACAAAATAACGTCCATAGATAGTCTTTCCTCTCTTTCTCCCCCACTCTCTCCTCACCCTTTTCTAACCTTACTCCCCATTTCCCGATAAAAAAAGGGACAATACAGTGTCATATAAATTCGATGTTTAGTTGTTGTTGTTGTTTTTTAAGACAAATAAACAGTAAAGTATTGTAATAACGTTGTGACTTTCTTTTATAGCAATGAGCGTTTTGTTTTTGCATTACAGAACCACACCAATGCATACAGAAACTGCGAGTTATTTAAAATGTCACTTTTATTATTTTTTTATATTAATTAATTAATTAATTAATTAATTTATTTATCTATCTATCTAATTATTTATTTTGCCGTTTCTTTCTAGAAAGCTTATATTCTTTACTGAACATTTTTTACGTGATTCATTTAAAGTTAAGAGCAATTATTATCATTTTATTAAAATTAATTTTTTTTAAATACAATACGCTTATGTCACACAGGTATTTTTGCATATCGTGCTTGTAAAGTGTTTGCTTGTTTGTGCGTTCAGGCGCCTATGTCGTGGTTGGTGGGTAGGGAAGATGGGAGGAGAGACGTTAAGTACAGGCGCATGACTGAATTGCGATGTGCTAGAAGACAAATATCATAGTTTTGCTAACATACTTCTATAAAAGGTAGCTGCCATGTTTTTCGCTGACTGAATCAGTATGTGAGTTAAGACCTAATTTCCAGTTGTTTTATTTTTTAAAATTCACTATCTCTAATTAACGATCACCTGCCGTGTTATTTTGTATTTTATACTAATTTTAATTCAGGAGGTTTTGATTGTCACGACGTTAGACATAGTACCAAAATCGTCTGAATGTCGGGCGTTGTTTCGTTGGTTACAACCAAAACCTCACAATCTTGAGTATGTGTGTGTGTGTGTGTGGGTGTGTGTGTGTAGGTGTGTGGGCGTGTGTGTGTGCGTGGAACAAACAGTGACGTCTTTTTGTTTTCCTCTTCTGTCTCGTGTTTGTGTGTTGGTGCGCAATTGTTCATCAGATCTGAAGATCGCTTTCTCATCATAATGTATGATGCCACTTGTTATTGTTTTGAAATAAATAAATATTATAAAAAAAATAAATAAGTGATAAGCAGTGTGATGTTTTTGCCTGTGGGGTTTTAAGAGTTTGTTTATTGAGTTTGTTTTAATATATTTTAACATTGATTGTATACAGTCTTTCTTTGTTTAGTGCTTATTCTTCTTTCCTTTCTTTCTTTTAAATTCGGAATGTCCTGGTTTTAAACAAAAATTAAACTAATATTTTGTTTGTAAAAGTGAAAGTGTGGCTGTTACACTCGATTGGTGTTTTTCTATCAGTAGTTGACTCAGCCCCAATGCTTGAATCCTCCTGATAAGTGTAACTCGGATTCGTTTATCTACGCAACCCGTTACAGCAACAAGGCACGGAGTCGTTGTATGAAGTTTCCCAACTTTATTCAGCGTACATCAACAACTGCATACAATTGTAACGCGTCCCTATTTGCGTTAACTTGTGAGAGGTAACCTAACCAACCTACTTTTCTACTTTTACGGGGACCGGGACTTAACTCACAAAATCACAGCATGTCAGACACACAAAACAGAGCAAGTCTCACTGCCGTCCAAAGGTATCGTCATGCGCTCACAAATATGACACTGAACACTTTCCACTTTATGTACTTTTTAATAATCTAACTTAACACATGACAATCAAGAAATATAAAACTCGCATGCACATATATATTATAACTAACAATACAAATAATAGTTAAATAAATGTATTGGTCCTTACCTCATCTTCAAGGTTCCTTCGCCCCTCTTTGAGAATATTTACTTTCACCCTAAACTAACAACATGGAACTGAGAAAGAAAGCTAGACTGTGCACGCACACTGGAAAACCAACCAAAACTAACTGACCAGCTAAGCAACTACTAAGCAAAGAAGAGAGGAGCAACAAGGCAACTCAGCCACTATGCACTATATACACTAAGCAAAAGAGAACCTGCTGACCCTTTGTTCGACCCTTTTATACCCTAACCCTCCAGAAATCACCATCCTTTCTACAAAAGGCAATGCACCAAAGCTACGTCATTGAACAGATCATTCCCCGGGACTTACAGCCAATCACGAGCTAGGAAGCGTCAGTCCGCTCCTTATACGAAAGAGAGCCATCAGTACCTACCCACTAGCATCACGCACTGACCATTCACATTCCTAACTTCACCCGGCCAGAAGTAGCTGACCCAGCGATTTTGCACAGCACGTGCCAACCTAGCACTAAACAATTCTGTTATCCTCCCACTTGCTAATTGCAGTGCAGCTGTGCCAAGCTCAGCAAATTCTATAACCCATCTCTATCATCACTTTCCTTTGTGTGGCCCTCACTCAAAGGTTATACAATCGTTCAATCACTTTTCACGTTTTCAACTTTCAACTCTTCTACACAACACAGTGCAGTGTTGTGTATCAATTATATAGTTTTTCTCGACTCCAGATAACGTCAGAACGTTCCAGAGCGACGGGTTACAACCAATCAAACTAAACTTCGTCATCACTGTCTTAAGTCATACAACATTCTTCATCGTAAGAGAATCTCTCAGCTTATAGTGGATCTATCTAGATTCTTCGATCGATAATAAACATGCAACTCTAGAGAATTCTCCAATAATATCGACCAACGAAAATTATCAACGCTTCTTCAAACAACAACGCAAAATCTAATCAAAGGTAAATACACTCTGTTACTGTATGCTTTGCGAAACAAAACGATCAGGTCTATCGCGGGCGTTTCACACGCTCCATCGTTCGCGTTTAAACAACAATCAAAATCTAGATCAAAAATACAGCTTCACAAAGAAGGATCATAACGCCACACCGCTATATAAAAAAGTGATGACAGATGCGTCGCGCACCAAGCGATGGTCAACGCTCGTTGCAAGGGACGTTCCTCTGCTTAGCAATACGTAAACAGCGCAGGACTATAAACATTATGTAGTAAACGAACTCAAAGAATACAAGTAAATACAAATTCACATTAATTACCAAAGCTGTTCGATCATAACGCCACACACGTAACTATAGCAAAAAAGTGTGACAGACGGTGCTTGCGCGCAAAGATTCATGGTCTGAACGCTCGTTGCAACAAATCCTGTTAATTAATGCAATACGTAAACAAATTTGCTCTTGGGACTTTTTTTTTTACCCTAAACATTATCCCTATTTGAGTGCATGACTGCGTGTGTATTAATTTATACAAGAAATACTTTTTTTTAATTCATAATTTATAACTTTTTCTGATTTTATGATTCATATGCATTTGTGTACCTACTCAGGCCTGTATCAGTAAATACGTAAAAAAAAACGGTGTACATATAATCAAATCAGTTGCCTTTAAGAAGCAAAAGCAAGTGAAATTGGCAAAAAACAGTATTACTGAATTGCATGTCATTTATTGTATTACTACAACATGAACAAATTGCATTGCCATGTTTTTTCCTGAAAAAATGCAAAGTTAATTGATAAGAATTGAGTGCATGATGAATTATAGGAAATCTACACACACATGCAACAGGGTCTTTTTCTTCTAGAAAGCTCTCTTTTATAGATTTTACAAACTTGTATATGAACTGTAATGGCAATCCTATACTGTATCAGGCCTTTCTTATGAATTATCAGTTGCAGGGACTGTAAATAGGCTGTAGAGAAAAAATACACAACCATTCAAAAAAAAACAGCATTACTGACAGTGCATTACATTGTAACAATACAAACACACAAAACAAAAAAAAAAAAAAAAAAAAAATAAAAAAAAAAAAAAAAAAAAAAAAAAAAGGAACACTTGAAAAAAAGATTTTAAAAAAAAAAAAAAAAAAAAAACATCAAAAAAAAATTACTCAAGTTAAGACAGGGAGATAAACTAGAAACACTGAAGACGCAAAAAATACACAACAGTTGGAACGCAACACCAATTTACGTTTTGCTAATTTTATGGTTATCTTCTTCCTCACATAAGATAATAGAATAATAATTAAAACGGAATTTAAAAAAAACTATATTCAAGAAAACTATAAGTCTTATAGTAATAAAATAATAAGTATTAAGTAGCTGAACTTTAATATGAATTTATCTCTCTCTGAAACAACCCCATTCCGGTCTGACAGACAATTACGTTTATGAAAATATGAAAACATTGTTACAAACTTAGTTTCAATATTATATTTTGAACAAGTAAATCATAAAAATATAAATATTCAAATTACCGTGTCTGTCATGAACAGAATCCAGAATCACCACAGTGAAAAATAGAAATAGCATACACCACAATATTTTCGAGTCGCAAAGAATAGCATTCACTCTTTTTTTTCACAGTCTATCTTTCATTCCAATTTTTCTATCCTAGCCCTACTTCATCCGCATGCTTGCAACCTCCCGCAGCTTCACACATGCTGTCCGCCATGTTATCAACACTAGCCAGCTAGCAAAGCTTCAGACCCCCCGCTTGGGGGCGCTGTACTCTCGATTTTGCAAGCTTTTGAGTTATGCACCTTCTTTGTGAAGCTGTACGTTCTTTGGATAAACGCATTGGGGACAACGAGGCATGGTACAACTACACAGCCTTATTCCGTAAACCCTGGTCTAGCTAGTCCCAGCACACACGCATTCCATCGCATGGACTTTTAAAGATCCTGACGCTCTTGTCCTAGACGGGTGAGTGCCGGCTAGACATAAATGCACCCAGCAGGTCATTTCTACCCATGGGGCAAATGTGGCATCGCCAAATATTAATCATTGCCGAGGGTTCGGCGCGTACTTCCGGAAGTCGTGTGTCGGAAACGGAAGCCAGCATATATAAATGAGTCGTTATATTCAGTTGTCCCCTATACGCATTGTGTCCGGGGACGTTAATCTATCCGCCGAACTGAACTGAACTCGGTAATCCCCTTTGCGCTGATGTGTTGGGGACTATAATCTATACATCGTAATCGGTAATACGACAGTCTCCATTACGCTCATGTGTCGGGGACTCTAAATTTACCAAACGTAAACGGTAATACGACACGCAGAATTGAAACAAGCGGTAGGTACTGGCTATGTGCACCAAAAATCGTAAATTATTGGTTAGGTTTCGTTTGCTATGCTTGTGAAAATGACTGGGTCTTAAAGGCTAACTTTGCACTTGGTATAAGTGCATTCTTGTTTATTCTACTCGGAACATTTTACGATAACTTAGCATTTTTCGATTACGCATGCATCGTAATTCGTCGTCCTTTCTTGTTCCAGTCATGCGCAGAACTTGACAGAAATAACCTCCGGAAGTTCACGCATGCGTAGAACTATCGGCGATGATTTACATTTGGCGATGTTGCTTTGAAGCGAGTACACGCGGGTACATGCGAAATCATGCTATGAGTTCGATTGCAAAAGGCGAAAACATGCGATGAGTTCGATTGCACAAGGCGAAAACAAGCAATCCAATCCCTCACGTGATTTTGGCGAGTTGGAAAAATAGATAACTTTTCTGCGAGTACATCATGGCCTCCCAACATTTTGGACTTGTCCTCCTTTCGAGTTTAGCCCAAGATATCTTAATGCGCAGGCGCAGAACGTGGTATTTCCCACCAACAATTGCTTTGTGAGGTAGGCCTACTTGCATGCATACGAAACAACGCCAGTAAGCCACTCGCTGCAAAGCCTCTAGTAGGCTATTCTTAAAGTACACCCGGCCTATTATACAAAGTGCGTCTTAGCATCCAAAAAGCGACAAAATCATCAAAATACTGAGGTTGGTCGTCTAAAGGAAGAAGAAGAAGAAGAAGCAACTAGCGACTCGCGTTGTTTCTTATGCAAGGACGCTCTGCGCCTGCGCACTAAGAGATCCTAGGCTATAATCGAAAGGAGGATACGTCCACAATGTTGGGCGGCCATGATGTACTCGCCGAAAAGTATCTATTTTTCCAACTCGCCAAAGTCACGTGGCGGATTGCTTGTTTTCGCCTTGTGCAACGGAACTCTTCGCCTATTTTCTCATGTATTTCGTTTCGTTTTTTAAATTAACGTCCCCGGACACGGTGTGTATAGGGGACAAGGAAATGTTTATAGTTCGTTGAAATAGGAAATCTTGCTGAGTAAAGGCTATGCCAGACTAGAAACAGAATCACTGATTCGCCGCAATTCAAATCAAAAATCACGATGATTCTCCCTGCATCAAGTGTGTCATACCGCGAAACACGAGTCACAAGAATCAGCTTCAGCAGCGATTCGTACTGATTCACAGATTTAGAACGTGCTCTAAAGTCTGGAATCATGATTCGTCATTCATTCCGTGTCAGCCAATGGGAAGCAAGAGCTAGATCAGGTGATTCGTAGGGGGAGAGGAGGGGAACAACACTCGTACCAATATGGCGGCAACGACGGCAACTGGACCTCTTCCTCCTCCAATTCATTCAAAAGTCCATGGTAGTACTATGCCCCATAAATATTTCTTCTTTCGATCCACGGTTTTACCCACCATTTTCGTTTTCGTTTTTCTCTTGCAGTAGAACAGACGCTGCAGCACAAACTAAAATTGATTCTTCGTCACTGCTAGAATCCATCTCGATGCGCGTCAGGAATGGCAACTCTTGCACACTTTCTCTGACTCATGGTTTTCTGTGAGTCTGTGTAAGTGTGGCAAGGCTGATTGTGAAACAGCGTAATCCTGATTCGCTCTGAAACAGGTTTCTAGCTGAATGGCTGAATCATGATTCGAGTAAAATCGTGATTCCTTGAATAAGTGTGGCATCAGCTTAAGGTAAAGATGAAGATGGAGCGCCTGTAGCTGCGACGGCTGCTACGACAACCGGCGGGAGGGAAGCATCAAGTTGAAATAAGGCAGACGAAGTGGAGAGGAGATTCGGCGAGGCCAGCAAGGAGGAGAGAAGACCAGATGAAGATGGAGCGCACAGGAAAATGCCGCTGCGACGTCCGGAAGACGAGATAAATTAAGACGGAAGTTCAATTATGAAAAACAAGGGCCGAACAGGAGCAAAGCGTATAAAATCATGAAGAGGAGGATTTGCTTTGGGTGGTGGTTGCCACGCTGCGAGGGCAGGGTCCCAATTATGAGATGGGCAAAAGCCAGCACATATAAAACTGCCAGACCAGGTCTGACATTAAAATCAATCGAGGGAAAAAACCGGCACAGTACCGGCGTCATGATTAAAATTTTTTCATGGCATGTGCATAACGGGCAGGACACCCTTAAAACCAAATAACAAAAAATTTTAAAATAATTCAACTGAAAAGGCAACAAAACCAACAATACAGTTGATCCAAAAAAGGTATATATACCATTTAAAATATTGGGTTTTAAGAATGATTAAAACGTCAAACTTATTAGTGAATAAAAATCTGATAATTATGAGGTCCCATATACAGCTACACGATGTAGCACCAGCTAGCGCTTTGAATGTCGCTTTGTCTTCCAGTCGGCTACATTTCGCACCCTTGGTGTCGGCGCATTAGCGTCTTCCACGAGTCTTATTTTCTCGATAACATATTTAATTGCATGTGAAAATTTATCCACGTCAGCCTGCGGGAGCAAAGCCCGCAAGAAAACCTCATAGCTGGTGAGCTCTTTAATGTATTCCTCGGCTTCTTGACCCCAGCCTTTGGCCGGCTTGCCAGGAGAAACTTGAGTGGAACGGCTCTCTGAGCTATTCATTTCCTCAACCAGACTATCAGATCCCACAGACCGAGTGTCAGGGGGAACAATTGGAACCGGTTCCGGAACTCGAACAGGCGAGCTTTCTGGAATCAATGGGGGCGTGATGCAAGCGGAAAGACCGCGCACAACGCCCACCAAGTCTGTAACTGAGCGAGTTAGACCTTCGACTAGGCCCTCCAGCCTCTCAATAGCTTTTCAAGGGTCACGTGTAGGAGCCTCGGAGGCAGCCGCCCGGGATACCGGTTTGTCCGTTTCAACCATCCGGGTGCGATCAGCCCAAGAAAGAGGCTCGGCCACTCCTCCCGACGCCAGGCGAGAGGGAGGGGGACCCGGACCACGCGGAACCAAAGGAACGAACGTTCGGCCCACCGAGAGAGTTTCGGCGGAACACGCCGGAACAGTTGGAATTCGACCCAGATCAGTGTCTATTTGTTGTTTGGCCAAGTTGAGGGCCCTGGTACGCGGCATGTAGGTAGCCGCCCTAACCTGGTTGGCAAGCAGGCGCTCCCGGAGAGCGGGGCAATTTAAGTTAGCAGCCGAATGCTCACCTTTACAATTGAAGCAATGGCGCCGAACGGCCTTGCATTGGGCACCCGAGTGTCCAGGAGCGCCACAGGACGAACATATTAACCCCAGTCTGCACTGTTTCCGGGTATGCCCGAATTTTTGGCACCGATAGCAACGCAACGCAGGTGCCACGAAGGGAACAACGGCATATTCTCTCCGATTCAACATCAGAGTGCGGGGCAATATGGCAGCCTCAATCACGACCTTGACTGAAGTAGAAAGTTGCCCATCAGTTCTTAACAGGCGTTTGAAACTACGCACACAGCATTTGCTAACTGTACCATCCGGGCTAACTGCGCCCTCGTATTTGGCCAGAATGTCTTCATCGGACACCGATGCGAGCACACCAAGTATTACCCTCTCCACCGTGGGGACAGGTATCGTACAAGCGACGGCCAACTGACCTAGCTGCGACAGCACAAGTAATTTTTTTGTTGATTCTGGGAGGAGCAGGCTATCAGATAGCCGTCCCCCAGCGGCCGCACCCGTTCCACAGGTCCAACGGAAACTTTTAGCAGATCAGCTATTTTCCATTGCAAGGACTTTAGTGACAAAGAAGTTGTGTCACCCGTCTGCTTCAACACTATAGGGTACTGACACATCCCATGTGAAAAGACTAAAGGTGGCCGGGGCGGCCCTCTATGCTTATTTTTGTCTTTATTGGCGACTTTGGTCCAACTATTGTCACTTTCAGTGTTGGGGACCCCCTGCTCAGGGGCTATGGACTCAGAGGAGGGAGTGGAATTGGTTACGCCAGCGTCTCCAACCTCAGAGCTGAGGATAGGCGAAAGATTTTCCACACCGTGCATAGCTTCCTCAATTCCCTCCGAGGAGGAAGAGGAGTCCGACAATGTTCCATAGGTCCTCTTGCGACCAGGAAGGGACCTCTCACATAAAACCTCGGCAGCCAGGCCACCGTCAACCTGAGTATTTGAGCAGCGATCCACTGGGTCAGTCAGATCGATCATGCTATCTACCGCATCAATTCTAGCCCTGACTACAGGAGAATCTTTTCTAGGCCTCTCAGCTGCGCAACGGCGCTTGGGAGACTTATGAGAAACAGATTTACTAGAATCAGACAAACCCTCCATCAGAGTAACAGTTGGTAAACCGAGTCAACAATAAAAATTTAAATTACAACGTAACCAAGGAAAGAGAAAAAAAAAAGGGAAGGATGACCGGCCACAGGCACAGAGCCAAAGGATATTAAAAATCCGATTCAGGACCTAAAATGTGTAAAATATTAAACTTATAAAAACTTGCGTGTCACCCGGGAGCGTCGAACAACGGTTGGAACGCTACCCACAAGATACAGTCAGTGACCACAGGTTGAGTGCCCTCAAACGCTGCACCATCAGTAGAGGTTCGGCTGGTAAAGACTCTGCCGAAGAACTTTGAGGCTAAGTTCCGCGGGTCAAGGTTCCGCTGAACAGTCACTAAGAAGTCCTATGAAGACTCGTTTGTACGTTGAAAAGAACAGCCTCCACACAGTTATCCAATGAATAATGGAGCACTCAATAATAATGTCCAGTGTCACAAATGAAAGTCGTAGATTAAAAGTCTCACAATGTTAATTCACTGACTGACCAAGCACAAGTACACAAATCATAGGTTGTGAATAAAAAATCCAGTTAAGATATGCACGAGAAAAACACGTCCTCTTCTCAAGAATGTCACCAAACGAATGCCCCTGGCCCGTTTCTCATGTACACGCTTGTTCTCGCTTTAAAGCAACTCATTACGGGTAGCTCAGTTGATAGAGCGACTTACTTGTAACCGAAAGGTCCGTGATTCGAATCCCGTCGAATTTTGTAATGCGTGGACCAATCAGAATGCTCACAGTCGCTCCCAGCCCAAATAACATACTAGGAACTTTGACTATGTCACACCGGCTTGACCAGAGTGTGACCATATTATTTTCCCTTACCATCCACATGTTGGCCACCGGGACGGAGGTGTTAAGTATGCTACTGATGGACAATTTAGCAAGATCCGCACAAGAAACAACATCGTCATAGGAACCTGGAATGTCAGGACCCTAACTGCGGAAGGAAAATTAGAAGAACTGGCCCACGAGTTGGACCACTATCGATGGAACGTTCTAGGCATCAGCGAACTGCGCTGGAAAGGCCTAGGTGAAACAACGACCGACAAAGGCCACAAGCTCTATTTCAGCGGTAGAGATGACAGGCACGAACACGGCGTTGGATCCTTAGTCCACAAGAACATTCTAGCCACTGTCATGGGTTGCCGCCCAGGCTCCAGTAGACTCATTACCATCCGCCTGAGAGCAGCCCCTTTCAACATCACCATCATGCAGGCCTATGCCCCAACATCAGACTATGACGACAGCGAAGTGGAGGATTTTTATGAAAATCTACAGGCGGTCCTTGACCAAATGCCGAAGAAGGAAATAGTCATAGTGCAAGGTGACTCGAATGCCAAGGTTGGCCAAGATGCGCATCACAACTGGGGAGACACACGTGGACCCCACTGCAACAACGAGACAAATGACAGGGGTCTGAGACTCTTGGAGTTTGCCAGATACAACAATCTGGTACTGGCAAACACGCTTGGTCTCCACAAAAACTCCAGACGATGGACATGGCACAGTCCCGGCGGGGAGCATCACAACCAAATATATTACATCATGGTCAAGAAACGCTTCAGATCAAGCATCAACATTGGCAGGACACGCACATTTCCAGGAGCAGACATCGGAAGTGACCACGATCTCGTGATGATGTTTTTCCGACTCCACTTGAAGAGAGTAAATACAGCAAAGTGCACTAGACTGAAGTTCGACCTGAACAAACTGCAAGACCCGGAGGTGGCAGAACTATTTCAGGCCACAATTGGAGAGAAATTTTTACCACTGCTCATTTTGGGGGCTGGTGAAGTAGATGTCAACACCATGACCACCACCTTCAACTCAGCTGTGACACATGCCGCCACTGAGATCCTTGGCAAGCACCGACCAAAGAAGAAGCCGTGGATCACATTTGAACTTTTGGATCTGTGTGATAAACGAAGAGAGATAAAAAAGAAAAAGAACACCTCACAGGGAGCTGATGTCTACCGAAAAATCAACAATGACGTCCGAAAAGCCATGCGCACAGCAAAGGAGAACTGGATAGAAGATCAATGCCAGGAAATAGAGAACAGTCTGAACAAGAACAACAGCAAGAAGGCCTACCAGACTGTGAAGCGGCTGACAAGTGTCAAACAGCCCAAAGTCTCCACGATCCAAAGCAAGTCTGGCATATGCCTTACAGAAGAACAAGAAGTCTTGGACAGATGGACAGAGTACTGCTCTGAACTTTACAACCCATCAGTTCTAGCATGTCCCGAGAACAGAGAAGAAGAAGAAATCCTCCCAATTCTCCGGGAAGAGGTTGAGGCAGCAGTGCAATCGCTAAAGAAAGGGAAGCCAGCGGGATTGGACAACATACCCGCGGAACTGCTACAAGCAGGAGGAGAAGCGATGATTGATGCCCTCACCATTATCTGTAACAAGATCTTGCAGAGTGGGGAGTGGCCTATACCATGGACCCAGTCGCTTGTCATCACTCTTCCCTAAAAAGGTAACCTTCAGGAGTGTGAAAATTACCGCACCATCAGCCTCATCAGCCATCCCATCCCTGAAAATTATCCACAACAGGTTGAAACCCCAAGCTGAACAAATCATAGCTGAAGAACAAGCAGGATTCAGGGCAGGGCGAAGTACCACTGAACAGATTTTCAACCTCAGAATAATCTGTGAGAAATACCTACAGCACCAACAACATCTATATCATGTGTTCATAGACTTCAAGAAGGCGTTTAACCGAGTCTGGCATGCAGCTCTATGGGCAACAATGAAAGTGTACAACATCAGCCCTAAAATTATTGAAGTCATCAAAAGCCTGTATGACAAGGCTACCAGTGCAGTCCTCCACAACAGCGCCATCGGGAACTGGTTCAGAACAACAATCGGTGTGCGTCAAGGATGCCTACTCTCTCCAACACTCTTCAACATCTTCCTAGAGCGCATCATGTCAGATGCTCTTGCAGATCACGAAGGCACAGTCAGCATACGGGGTAGAGCAATCTCCAATCTTCGTTTTGCGGATGACATTGATGTATTGGCTAGAGAGGAACAAGAACTTGAACAGCTGGTACAGAGGTTTGACACCACCTCCAGAGCTTATGGAATGGAAATATTTGCACAGAAGACCAAAATGATGACCAACAACACCAATGGCATCAACACGGACATCAAAGTCTAAGGCCAATCCCTCAACACAGTGCAAAGCTTCAAATATTTAGGAGCCATTGTATCAGACAATGGGTCCCGACAGGAAGTCCTCTCCAGGATCGCACAAACAACTGCTGCCCTGACAAGGTTGAAGCCCATGTGGAAAGACAGGACCATCAGTCTACAGTCCAAAGTAAGACTGCTGCGCTCCCTTGTCATCTCCATCTTCCTATATGCTTGCGAAGCATGGACCCTCACAGCAGATCTCCAACGAAGAATACAAAGCATGGAGATGAGGTGCTACAGAAGATTTCTGGGCATTTCCTATACCCAATACATCACCAACGACGAAGTCCGACAGACCATCACACAAGCCATTGGACAACACAATGACTTGCTCACAGTGGTGAAGAAACGGAAACTCCGATGGTATGGCCACGTCACCAGATCATCAGGTCTTGCAAAGACTACTCTGCAAGGCACAGTGCAAGGGAGGTAGAAGAAGAGGGAGACCGAAAAAGAGGTGGGAGAACAACATTCGAGAATGGACTGGTTTGACACTGAGCGAAGCAATCAGGGCTGCTGAGGACAGAGAAAGATGGAGTATGCTGGTTAAACGATCATCTGCGGTGTCCCTGCAACCTCCGGGTTACGGGACAGGATAGGATAGGATAGGATAGGATAGGATATTATCCACTGGGTTCGCTGGTGTCAGAATAAAGTGACCAGTAGGCCTAGTCACCTATACGCTCCGGTGTCGGGTGACTATAATTGCTTGACTTATTCCCATTCCCGGTCGTCCGGGATTATGCTCAGTCGTCAGGGCGTCAGACTATGCACCCAAAGGCAGAAAGTGAGGTCCTGTATCGACCAGCAGATCTTGAGCTGGAAAAGCGCTATATTAGAAGGATTAAATAAATAGAATATGTGAGACCTTCCGAGTACCTCTCACTGGAGAAGCCAATGTAAGCTAGTCTCAACTACGCAACATGCGGTGGCAACGCGTTTACCTTTTACCACTTGACACCCCTTTTCATTTCAGGAATAGACTGTTCCTGTTACTATTTTTAGTAACTGACTCATTTCCCCCAACCTGCTTCCCTTCAGATAGACCAAGCTACCACCCCTGCAACATGTTTAGACCCACCCAAAACACGGTTTGGCACCTTTTTCTCCCATAAAGCCCACTTTTCCAACCTGACACCCCTTTTTGTTATTCAGTAAAGTGTCCCGTGTGTTATTAAGTTTAGATATGAGGTAATTTTTGTTCCTCTCCAAAATCAACCATTCTCTGCACCGATTTGCGAGGCTTTTGATTTATCATTACTTATTCGTTTATTATTTTTTTATTTAGATTGTTCTTAATCTTTTATTTGTCTGTTTGTTGGAAGAAAAACACAAACAACACACACACAAACTTTTTTTTTTCTGTGCAAGGTGTTTTGCATATTTACAAAACAACTTGTGAACGTGTTCATCACTATTTTTTTTCTTTCTTCTGTTTATAACAACTAAAACAATAATAATAATAATAATAATAATAATAATAATAATAATAATAATAATAATAACGAATTTTTACATAGCGGGTACTCCAGCCTATGACCAGACTCACCATGCTTTACATAGTCATTACGTAAAAATACATGCACTCAATCAAACATCGCTTTTGCCACAAATGATGCACACAGAAAAGCTATGAAAAACAAAAAAAGAAGAAAGAAATCAATGAAGAAAGAAAAAAAAAGAAGAAAGAAATCAATGAAGAAAAACACACAAGCAACAACCAAACACAGTCACATGAAATAAACATCAATGCATTGCTATAGTCGGTGTTTATTTTATTTCTTTGAGTAAACAAGTGTATCCATTACAATAATAGGACAGAAACACGGCGTAGTGTTAAGAACAAGAACAAAGTTCAACATACAAAACATACTCTAGACAAAAGAAAACATTTCAACAGATACAGCTATTGTGTTGCCAGATGTACATAATCAAAAACATATAACATAATAAAGCCACGGTCTTTAGTAGGTTGTTGCCAGATGCATACATACATACATACAGACTCAACAGAATTTAATTGAAATGATAAGCAAACAACATAATGCTACATTCAAACAGTCGCTGTTGTGTTTAGTGCTTACATAATCAAACATGTAATTGCAATAATAATAATAATAAAAGGGTTTACATAATGCACCTATATCAAGGTACATAGTTGATACATTGCGCCAATGCAAAGAACATAAAAAGCAGACTTGCTTGTGAAGTGTGTGTTGCCATATATAATTATAAACTCAAATATAACATAAGCAAAGCAATGCAGCACCCATTCACACACACAGAGAACCCCTAACATTGCCTTTGAAGGTGCATCCATAATAATGTTTATAACACAGAGAACATTAGAACTTGTATAGTCATTGCTATTCTCTGAATTTTCTGAAAGTAACTGTATAAAGTTTTGTTTTTTTAAGTCTAACCGCAAACAGGCTTTGAAACCCTGCACACTTACATACAATTTAATTAAAAGGTAAAGCAAAGAACATTTACACACACACACACGCCCTTCCTCACACACACACAAACACAAAATAACTTATGTAGTGCGTAGAGTTGTCAAGATGCATACAAAACCAGATGTGACACACAGTAGCAACAAAAGATTGAACAGGACAATCGTTCTAAATGTAAGCCCTCTGACACTGCATAACACACACCACAGACCAGTCTACGCAATTGATATGTGAGTCAGATGAAGGTAGTCTGGGGGCAAATATCCAAAAATACATCATAATATTACGTCCAACACTAAATGAAGCGAGCATCTAAATGAATGAACGTTCCAGAAGTGGAACAACAAGCATCAAATATTACATTAATAATACGCAAAAGGAACCAACAATTTAATGTTCCAATGAAGGTTCACATAACAAATACTAGCGATACAAACTCTTCCAACAGAATAAATAAAGAAATATTAAAATATAAAATATATACTAAGTGTAGTAAAAACCACTAATCAAGACAAAAATGCTAATTTTCAAAACTATTTTAATTATTTTTTGACAAAGGTAGTTCCCCTTTCCCCTCCTCCTCACTTCCCTCCTTTCGCCCCTCTACACACACACACACAAACCCACTCACGCACACACACACACCCACATCAAAAAATAATATTAACAGTGTTCAAAAGAATTGTGTTCAGACAACATTTACAATGAAGTATAAACATATAAGGTTGTTTTATTTCCTGAAACTATTAAAAAAAATATGGAATTTACCACATAGTTTATATTAACTATTACCTCTCAAAAACATAATAGTAAAAGACTGCATCACAAAGATTAAGCACAGTAGTACATTCATTATTAAACTTCCTGACAAACTTGTTACAGATAAAGCATCTTGTTATAAAATATAACATTTAAAATAAGTATACTTGTTTTACTTCACCAATTATTGATAACTTTTTTTAAAATTCCAAAATCATACTTCAATATTGAATTAAACATCGATGTAAAGTGTTTATACTTTGTTGCAAAATTGTTTTGTCATTTTCATTTAAAATCGTCTTCCAACAATTTTCTGTCATAGACGCTTTCTTCCCTGAAAGACAGACAGAAGCATTAAGATCATACTGCATCCAAAGGGCACCAGAAATACACAATAATGATATACAATGCTACATCTATTACCACTGCTTTTTGACAGAAGGAATAGCACCTAGGTTACGCACAAAATACATGTCCTACATAGGGCAACAGACTCTGATAGGTTTGTGCTATACCTTGTTTGCGACACGAGGCTTTTGAGGTCTGATATTTACTTGGATGCGGGGCGACAGCATACATAACGATAACAGTAACATTACTAAAATTGTAGGTCCTTAATAACATTTGGCTGCAAGGTTTTCTACATCAGTCATTCTGATAACATACAAACCTCATCCTTACAAGACCGAGTAATAGGTTAATGGATTTTGGTCACAGCATGCTGTAAATTATTGATCACTGTCTGCTTTCTCCAAGCTGGTGAGAGGTGCTGAACCATGCACATGGAAATAGCACCAAGATGGGCAACAATGACTTGTACAAGTGCAAAGGAGAAAACCATCCCCACAATAAGTACTAATTGTACCAAGTCTCTCATGAAAAAAAGTCTACATTACTGACTATACCAAGCTTTTGAAGGGCAGTTTATCGATGAACAAAATCAACGCCACTCCTACTGGCAACAAATGGCTGCCCAGAATTAGACATCAACATTGTTTAGTATAGTATAGTATAGTATAGTATAGTATAGTATAGTATAGTATAGCATAGCATAGTATAGTAATATGGTAAAGTATAATATAGTATAGAATAGCATAGCATATCATAGTATAGTACAGTCGTTTTGGCAGATGATTAGGCACTCGTAAAGACTAACCGATTGTTTACATCTTGTCCTGTTTGACTGTATACGTGATAAAAACTGGTATTTTGACCAGGCCTATTCTCATCAACCTTTTTTAAAAAAACAAACAAACATGTGTGTCCTACCGATCTGATGACCCGGCTTTAACTGCATAGCAAAAGAATAATACTAAAATACTATTTGTGGGTGGCCAAACAAAATGTGGCTAATGTTATACACCAACAAAGTCTGCCTCGTCATACACACAAGCAATAGAAGGTCGGTTGAGGGATAGGAACCACTTGAAGTACTGTAGCAACAATCAAACAACCATTAGTACTAAACCCTGGTAAGGAAAGTTATAGTTTGTGCAAAAAGCCATGGATAGGAAATGAATATTCCACTAACAGCATGCATTATGTACACCCTCAAAGCCGGGCCAGCGGCTACGTCTCTTCAACAACTACGGATATACGAAGGCACACAAAATGAATAAACAGCAACCAGCACACACAAGCTATGCAATAGTCAATGCCGTCTACATTTGCAAGCACTTGGGTGACAACTAAATCTAGATGATGACTAAATAAACAATCTAGGTTACTGCAGCTAACCACAGACAGACTAGATTACTACATTCAAAGAAACATCTGGATTACTGCAGCTAAGAACTAGATTAATGCAGGTAAGCATAGACTAGATTACTACACTTCAAGATTACTGCAACTAAGAAAAGACAGTCTCCATTACTGCAACTAAGAAAAGATGGTCTAGATTACTAAATCTACAGAAAAATCTAGATTACTGCAACTAATAACAGACAGGCTAGATTACAACACCTAAAGAAATATCTAGGTTACTGCAACTAAGAAAAGAACAGTCTATATTACTGCAGCTACCCATAGACAGGCTATCCAGATTATAACTAAGAATCTACGATGCTACAGCTAAGAAAAATCTAGACTGCTGCAGCTAAATTATAAAACATATAATCACAGCTGATAACAAGACAGATTGAAAAAATTAACAACTGACTTTAGGTTCTAAAAAAATATAGACTGGTCATCGCTTAGGAATGACTTAGGAAAGGGAAAGAAAAAACAATCAGCTTTTATGTACTTGGAGGTCATAATCAGACGACCATGTCTAAGCAACGTACACATGCACATCTACCAATCACTGGCTAGGCACACATTTTGATTATAATGTAATAACAACAATCACTTCACTTGGTCACTTCATTAGGCTGTCAAATAAACCAGTTAAAACAAAATAATAAAATATATCTATCCAACCCAAATAAATAACGGTACGCCAATTTTGTATTTTAAAAAAAAGTGTTTTGCATTATTTAGTAAGGAAGGCGGGATTGAAACCAATGAAATCTAAACCGCATGCTCTCTATAAAATAATTACAGATTTAATTAGAATAATGTCATAATACTCAAAAATGTCAAAACAATAACCCTGTTTGATGTACATGACATACTTTAACACCTATATAATATGTACATTAAAACTTTGTGCATCATCACTTTTGTTTGATTCCAATAAACCTTTGTGATGCAGGAATGGGAGAGAGGGGGGAGTGGGAATAGGAGGGTGTGGGATGCAGGTGGGGTGGGTCAAGACGAGGGAAATGAGAGGCGAATGGGTTAGGTAGCTTGAAAAACATTAATCAAGCTGCCTACAATTCTTGTAAATATTTATTACTCACTATTCGGTAAAAAATAGTTTTCACCTCAAAGGATATGAAATTTCAACTTTAAAAAATAAATATATATTTTTCTCGTCCGATATAAAATCTTTCCTACCGTAATTCTCCAAGTTAGCAAGAACGCCCTCCCAGTCATCATAAAAATTTGCTGAGAATGTCAACTCATTCAAGAACCTTCTGGAAAGCAACCCAAAGTTTATAGAGAAGTTAAATATGATGATTACAGGACACGTTTTGTCAAATTGCGCTAAGCGACCCACGCACGAAAGTGTTAAAAGAAAATTCTGGAATAGGGACATTAAAAAAAAAACAAAAAAAACCCTCTATCTACTGCTACTGTTATGTTTATTGTGTGTATTTATTTGAAAACAAAAATCAATATCTTTCTTTAGTCATCACAGTTTATGGGAACATTTCAGAATATTTAGGCCTCGAGATCTCACAACCAGGGCTGGTTTAACAAGTACAAGGGCAGGCTGGTAAGAGTAAAATTGTAACATGCACCATCGTTGAGAAAAAGAATTTATCATTCAAATTTATTACATATCTTTTTAATCATATGTATACAGAAATGAATAGTAAAAATAAAATGATACTGCTCTGGAAGCCTTTCTGTTTGAAATTTTACAAGACATTTGCACCATTCAAAAAGACTTGATAATACAATTGTTTAAAACATTTTTAAAATTTTGCACACACACACATAAAGATCACAGATATCCACTTCATACCAAAAATGTCATACGAAATGTATACTATCGTTAAAACGACATGATAATGCAACTTGTTAAAAATTTAATTATTTTTTCATTTTGTAACACACACAATCATAGATACCACAAATGCCAGAATTTCATTTGAATTGAAAGAAGTGTTACATCTTTAAAGTAATCTTGTAGACAGAAACTGAAAATTCAGTGTTGACAATTTGCAGTCAAACATTACGGCCCTGCCTAATACTTTGAAGGCAAGGCGACAGTCTTTTGTGGACTACTGTCCTCCACTAAGCTATATATAGTCACAACACTGTGAGTTTGAGGAAAGTACAGTGGAGTGTTGCACAAAGACCGCCACCTGATCTGTACAGTACAAGGCAGTGAGACAGTGCCAACTTCGAAAGGGAATATTCATTGAGAACACCGAGTAATTAGTTCATGTATACATGAAAATCCTGTGTTCCCAAACTCTCTCTCTCTCTCCAATATTAAAGTAAGCTCTTCTAACCGCTCCTCAGTTTGAAATAGTGTACAATAATCGCTGATGATCAACGTTAACAGTCACATTTTACGTTGGAATAAAAACCAAAACTTAGCCCTAGGCATGATAATAATGCCTTTTGACATTTGAAACCTTATGTGTTGCAAGCAAGTCTCAATCATTTATTTATTGGAGCAATGTTTAACGCCTGCCATAATTTCTTGCAAGAGGTCATAAAGATTTGCTGAATTGAATACTATAAGTGTAAATGCCAGTTAGGTTGCCAACAGTGCTACATCAAGACAGGGAGACAGGAAAGCAAACAGCAACTAAATAAGCCAATTTCCATTATGCAGCCAACCTTGACATCTATCAAACATAGGCTGTGTGCAGCGTCCGACACTCTGATTGGGGTTACAGCCTCTCTATCAGGACAACTGCCTCTATAACCTTAGTAACAGCCCCACAGAGGCCGAGTTAGTTAGATAGTTATTCATTGCTTACAGGGTCCAGCGGACTGCAAAGAGCCGAATCAGGACCACAAACTCAAGACCACAACTTGGCTGAAAGAGGACTCACCCCTCATCCGCATAAAAGATCTGCCGAAACAACCCCAGTGGTAACACTGAAGGCACTCCACCAGCCGGTCACTTTACAATAAAGGCATCCCATACAGAAGATGCTGAGGTTATACTCTAATTTTTTGAACCCCCGGTTACACAAACAAACATTATAAAATATCAACAAAACATATACATAAAAAATGCCAACATTGATAAAAAAAATAATAATATCATAGGAAGCACCAGTGACCATTTGGCAGAAAGCGTCCAATACTCCCAAGCTGATCCAAAAGACCTCACACACAAATGAGGAGTTCTGTCCCGGAAGAGTTTTCAAGAAAAAAGGTAGGTGACTGGTCTAGCGAAGAAGAAGATAGTATAGTAGATTGATAGAACAGAGTAGAAATGAGAAAGAACAAATGAGAAAGACAGCGACAGTGGGAATTTAAAGCACTAAATTTCCAGAAAGTGAGGATACTATTTACACTGAAACCACCGAAACCCCCACTGGGGGCACAGGCCGAGTTGTGCCATGCATAAGAAGACAGTGGACAATTTTGACAGCTATGTACACAGCTGACCACTCTATTTCCCCCAGCCATGTTTTCCAAACAAACCATTCACAATGCTACATTTTGGGCACAATTTTACCAATGCAGTAGATTTGTTTTTAAAACGCTTAACGGTATTTATTTGGCGTGTAACATACATAAAAAAAACTATGGATTGTAAAAAAAAAAAAAAAAAAAAAAAAAAAAAAAAAAAAAAAAAAAAAAAAACACAACAACAAACATATGCATTTAACAAACAATGAAAGTAACGTCTTAGAATAACAAAACTATTGTAAAAGCAGTCTCCATAGGCTTGCAAAAAGACTTCCCAAGACCACACATCTTTAAGAACACAATAACAACCATAAAAAAAGCATCACAATAAATATTTTCTTTAACAATAAAAGAATGGTGAAAATACTTCTTTTTTCTGTCAAGAGTATACAGACTTGTGAAAATATGCCTTAGAACACTGTAAAAGGGTCTTATGATGATAAAAATGCATCTTAAAAACTGTTGACAGACCAAAATCACCTGAAAAATTAGTCCCGCACCTTCTCTCGCACACCCTGGATAAAAATGTGCCTAGCTAAAATGCCATTTATATACCTCAACACGTTTCAGTTGTAAATGATGATATTCTTCAAGACAAACAATAATATTTTTAAAAGTAGAAAACAGAAACTGCTCTTAGTATGAGTTGCAAACTATCATCAATAAGTGCAGTTAATCTGGCGAATACAAATTTGGCATTGAAACAACAAACAGAAACTATGTGACAATTTAGTCAGCATTACAACATGGCAACCACAAAAGAAAAGAAATAAAAAAGAAATAATGAACAGATATATTTAGCTTAAAAACCTATTATATATATATATATCATGGTATCTCAACAGTTTAAATGAGAGAATGTGGCCAACATGTTACTTCACTTGATAAAGTATTTCAGTATTTTCTCTAAAACGAAGACATTCAGTTCTATTGATCAGCATTTTGAAGAGCACTTGCTAGAAACACAAAACGATATTTCACCTTCCCCCCCCCCCCCACCTTCCCCAAGCTTTACATATTACAAGATTACACAATGCAATTGCCATTAATAATATTCTCAAGCAGGCTCTCGGAACGTTCTTCTTTAAAAATAATATTTGTGAAAGAAAAGAAAAAGTTTAAAATTTAAAAATAACAATTCTTTACTGCCACTTTGCTGTAAGAAAGTTGGGACTTTTCGGCCATGCCCAGCCAAACAACAAGCAACGAGGATGACACTAAATTATGGTACATCATAACATCATGGCTATGACCAATATACATCACTATGAACATTTAGATCAATGCCTATGATGATCAGCTATGACACTGTTTTTAGCTCCTGTACAGCTCAACAATACAAAAACTGTCTTCATATAGCACTTAGCTTATTTGCAGCGAAATGTTTTATGTGCCACCAACTTGTCAAAGCAAAAGTCTTTAGCTCTAGCAAGCACTGCAAGCTAGAAAACATTTTTTCAGAAAACATCTTCAAAACATTACATGAAGCATGGGCACCACAGATGATCGTTTAACCAGGAAAGATGGCGTACGCTGGTTAAACGATCATCTGTGGGGCCCCTACGACCTCCGAGTTATGGGATAGGATAGGATAGGATAGGATAGGATAGGATAGGATGATGCAAAATCTTTCACATATTGTACTGAACAAAAAGGTTTCATGCAAATGATAAAATGATACGTCAGACTGCACGGATTGGTTCACAGTCACGTACAATATGACATTGTAATATGTGATGTAAAGCCTGAGAAATAAAGTATACTAAGAAGTTAACTAAATTATATCTGTGGCAGAAATATTGTAGGGCTTAACAGCAAACCGTCACAGTTTCTCTAAAACCAAAGCAAAGTGTTGTTTGTGATCCTACAGATAGTAACGGCAGGGTCATATCAGTGTCAAGTGACAGTTGTGTCAGTGTAAAATACAATACAGGGCCTGGACTAACAGTTTAAAATGTGTTTATTTGGATACTTTTTATAATTCTACATAATCTTTTGAGGTGAGAATTTAATATTATATTTCACCATTGATAATGCAAATAAATGTGTGTGTTTAATCTCCTTCATTCCTGACAGAGCGAGATGAGACAACAGTGCTGGGCGCAAGGTCATTTATTATCCATAATAAATGATGCACTGTATTATTTGATGGTGCAAACTTAACCTAGGTGAAGCTTTGGGATTCGTGCTGCTGTATGGTTATTCAGCGTGTTGCAGATTCTTGGGTTCCACTGCCTAGGGAGGTGAGACACCGTAACCATCCGAGCTTCCGGGGGTTCTGAATCTATAAATCCATCCATACATCCGTCCCGATCACCTCAACTGACCAGCCAATTTTCCATCATCTTCATTTTAACATACTACCCAGAGTGGCACTACGATACGAAAGTGTAGACATGGCAGTACAGGACACGTGCTTCCATCACCTCACTTTCTTCACCATTATCATCACCAAGGGCGACCACTTCGCGCCACCACACACAGCTAAATGGTTACGAACATTGCTGAAGCCAGCAGTAATTCCCGTCCCACCACATGATGAAAACATTGAATCTGATTTGAACTTTAAGGAATGGGGGTGAAAACAAAACTATTTTCATTATAAAATATTTCGGGAATTTTGTACAGCTTTAACTGAAAACAATGTTGGGTGGAATTTTCGATCAAGGCATACTAATGTAAATAATAAATGAAAAAAAAAAATAACTTCGTTGTGTTTGGAGTTTTCCTTATCTTTCAATACTTTGGTCCATACTTAACTTGTTCTTGGAGTGAGACGCAGGGGAGTCACAACACAAAAACTCTCCAAGTGACATTCCCAATCTCTAAAATAAGTCCTATTTGCAGATTAGCTGGAGTAAACCTCCAGACAAACCAGTTTGCTGCTAGAGGCAGATTTTTAAAAAAAAAGAAAAAAAAAGAAAGAAAAATGAAGAAAAGAGTGAAAACTGACAGACTATTGGAAGCTCCAGCCATTTTGTGTTCTGTAAGTCCCTTGCTGCTGTGGTCTACAATGCTAAACGTTTGCACTTCAAACATTTAAGATCCCACTTGCTTGCTGCAGATCTCATAAAGTCTTTGAAGTTTTTCCCTTCTTTGAGGAGTTTTCTTTGTTCATTTCGTGATACTGAAAAAATCTTGTAGAAGGCGGGTTAATTCTTTGGTGCTGCAAGCTGACAAATGGCAGAGAGGCACTGCATAGCACTGGATCTGCCTCTTGCACTGAGGTTGGTCTGCAAGCAGAAGCGATGCTTGGTTTGCCTACAGGGCCTGGTTGAAGCCGAAAGGCATGGGGACGGCCGGTGTCTGCTGCATCAAGCCAAAACGCTGCTTCTGCTTACGCTGCTCGTTCATCTGCTCGCACATAAATAAAAACCCACATTATTTTATTGGATCTTTTATTTAAGGTCGGTCTGTTCACTTTATTCGTTAGAATTTAATTTGAACAAAGGCAGCAGCGGTTCTTTTATTTACGGTTTCTTCGCTTCAAGGCGATTTTATTAGACTATGAATAAACATAATAACAACTGCAAACCTATATTCACAAATTCGGCCCCCCAATCTGTGGAATGCCCTTACTCTTCAGTTGAAACAGAATGACATCTTGTCCTCATTGAAGAGGTCATTGAAGACTCATCTGTCGTAATACTTTGTCACGAACCTATATATACATCATGCACATTCCTTTTCGGTGTTGGTCTTTTTAATGTCATGTTTTTTTTAAAACATCTGATGGTTGTTACGCTTTATTTTTAGATCACTTCCCCTCATGCTCCCCACTCTCCTCCCCTGCATGCGCAAAGAGCATAGCTACAGGCAAGGAGGATCACGCTATACAAGACATCAACATCATCAACAACTGTGAAGTTGAAATGTGAATACATGCAGCAGCAGTTGATCTGAAATGCAGAGAGAAAAGGAAGCAGCTCTATCCCAACACATTACAGCCATTTCAACATTGGGTGATGTGTTCTTGGGCTACAATTTTAATAACAATAAATAACATCATAAGATTACGCCCCTAGAGCATTAACAATGGATATGGCATCATCATCACCATCGATGACCATCATCAATCATCAACTATCATCGCCACTATATTGTCATCATCACTACTATATCATCATCATCAGATCTTCCTCATCATTGCTCTACAGACCTGCTCCTTGAGTTCGCCCAGTTGCTGGGAGAGTGTGTTGACAAGGTTGTTGGTGAAGTCCAGCTTGTCTTGTAAGTTCCGCAGTTCATTCTGCTCCCCCTCGCTCTCCTCTGCTGTCAGTGACATGGCTCGCATCCTCGGGAACCAATCTAAATTCCGATCCTGGGCGACAAAACTGTTGACTTTAAGCAGACATCCCTAGGCACAGGAAATCAAAAGCCTCAACTGCTAAGCAACGGACTGAGCTTCTGCCTGATGCTGCGCATAGTCTATCACCCTTACAGGCAATTTCTTCTCCTGATGAGAGTATAAACTGAGGTCAAGTCTGCATTTCATCGCACAGATGTTTATGTCCTAGGCGCATGAGTTCTATATATACATAAATAATAATATAGGATGCTATCGCACGCTTTTTTCTTCAACGATCACCCCATCTTTGTCACAGACGGTGGAAAAGAAATCAAGTATTAATTTTGAAATGTAGATTGACTTCATCCAAAACCATTATAAAAAAGGGAGGGAGGAAACTGGCATACCTGGACAAAACTCTCGGTGTCCTGAAAAGTCTCCTACCTAAAGCAACATAAGTTTGTCCCATGCGGGGTTCGAACCCATGACCTTGAGCCTAGGACACCAGCACCCTATCCACTGTGCTACAGGGTCAACCCACGGTAAATTCACCCAGCATGCACCAGGTCCCCCCTCCCCCATCCCGGGCACCCAGAATTGTGCTCAGCTGTCAGGGGGATCAGACGGTGCCAAGGCATTCCATCCTACGGACTCTAAACATCCTGACGCTCAAGGCCGTTAGCAGTCTCAGGTGGCGCGAGTTAGATTGTGTATTGGCCAGCGTCTTGGGGCAGCTCTGAAGCTCATAAGAACGATGACATAAAAAAAAAAAAAATGTGTGTCTTACTTTGATCATGGAATGGACGTAACTCTCAGGCCCTGTGAACTCAGTAGAGTCCTTGACGTTGACTAGCACGATGAAGAACAAGTAGTGCCACATGTTGTGCTCTGACTTGATGTGCTCCTCAAACGACACCGACCGGTTGTCAAACTTCTCACGCTCAAGACCTGCAAACAATCCACAAACACACTTTTCTTTAGTTTCCTCCGCTATCTGCACAGTGGTTGAAAAGTACATCCCTATTAAAAATGTGTGATGACGTTTGTGTTGTCATCCTTCCAGTGGTAGAATGTCATTGCTGATCTGTGGTTCATCTCACTGTAACGACAGCAGCCCATAATAGGCCCTTCGCCCAACGCTGCATGGCCAAGCTCAGCTGTGATGAGACATCAAGACCAAGGGGTCCCCCGAATGAGAGTGTGAACCTGCGTCTAGTCTATGCAGCACGCATTCCATCACACAGACTTCAAACATCCTGACGCTCATGTCTTGGACGGGTCAGTGCCGGCTACACAAGTACAATCAGCCAGCACTAGGTCCCTTCTCCCCACATATAATGCCCCCCACAGCAGCGAGTGGGCACCTCCAGCGGCATGAGTTAGATCCTGTAAGCGCCATTGCCGTGAGTGGCTTTGGAGCTGGAAATGGGCTGTATACGAGGGCAGTCCGATAAGTACTTAGCCTCACCGCCCGATGGCGCCAGTATCGCAAGAGCAATTTACTATCGTGTAGTACATTCTCGCAGACAGCTACTGTAGAAATTTCAGCCGGATCGGACTCGTAGTTTTATTTTGACTGCGTGTGGAAGCGGGCGTGTCCGCAGATTTTAGAAAAAATGGAGAAAGAGCAATATTGGTCGGTGATTCGATTCTTGTTTTGGTAAGAACGTTTGGATGCTGTGTGCGGTGACTCATCTCCTTCGATGGTGACCGTCAAACATTGGTTTAACGAGTTTCAACGTGGTCGCACGTCAGTTTTTGATGAGCCACGTCCAGGTGCCTCGAAAACGTCTACCAGTACCACGGAGGATAACAGGACAAAACTTCACGATCTCGTATTGGCAGACCGCCGATTGAAGGTGCGCGAGATAGCTGAGACAGTAGGCATTTCAAAAGATCTCGTGGGTCATATCCTGCATTAAATTTTGACCATGAGAAAGCTGTCGGCGCGATGGGTGCCCTGTTTGCTCACTCCGGACAACAAGCGCATCCGTGAGACCACTTCAAAGCAGTGTTTGACGCTGTTTAAGCGCAATCCAAAGGAGTTTCTGTGTCGTTTTGTGACAAGTCGACGAAACATGGATCCACTGGTACACACCAGAGACCAAGGAACAGTCAAAACAGTGGACTTCACCTGGCGGAGGTGCTCTGAAGAAGGCGAAGACTGTCCTATCGGCTGGAAAGGTGATGGCCACCGTTTTCTGGGATTCACAAGGTGTGATCTACATTGACAACCTGGAGAAGGGCAAAACGGTCACAGGGCTGTACTATGCCAAATTATTGGGCCGATTCGACACCGAATTGAAGAAAAAACAGCCCCATTTGGCGAAGAAAAAAGTGCTCTTCCACCATGATAGCGCAACGGCTCACACCTCTGCCCTCGCCACGGCCAAATTGGACTATGAACTGCTGCCCCATCCACCGTATTCTCCAGATTTGGCCCCGTGCGACTTCTTTTTGTTTACAAACTTGAAAAAGTCACTCGCCGGGCAGAAATTTAAGTCGAATGAGGAGGTCATCGCCACTACGGAGGCCTACTTTGCAGACCTCAAGAAAACGTATTTTTCAGCCGGGTTAAAGAAGTTGGAGCATCGCTGGGTCAAGTGTATCGAAATAAAAAAAAGACTATATTGAAAAATAAATCGCCACTTTTTCAAAATTTTAGTTTTTCTTTTGTAGGCTAAGTACTTATCGGACCACCCTCGTAAGAACCGTGAAGTAAATAGATACAATAAATCCCAAAAGGAACGTTAACAGATTAAAAGAGCTGAGGCTGACCACAAACAAAACAAGTGTTGCGCAGAATTTCATCCTTCTGCTGCTTTTCACTTCTCAAGTCAGCGAAAGTGTCGATGATGACACCAAAGATGAGGTTGAGGACGATAATGATGACGATGAAGAAGAAGAGGAGGTCGTAGATGACACGTGCCACAAACAAAGGTTCCTGTACAAACAAAATTTTTTTTTTTAAATAAAAAAAAAATAATCAAAACAGTTGCTCAGTACATTTACCATTCTTTCCAACCGTGAAAAGAACTAATAAAAGTATTTCTAATTTTTTTTAAAAACTAATCATGCCGAAAATAACTTACGAGTATAATTATGACACATGAATTAGACGGTATGTAATGCTTCAAGCATTTTTGTGTCAATTAAATTTTATTTTCAAACTGTTGAAATCATTTGTTCACATAA